>JAAAWM010011652.1:0-93653 GCA_036873465.1 Thinopyrum obtusiflorum
GATGATGCAACTAAACAAGCATGCACTCATGTTTTTCAGTCTGCTCTGCGACAATATCGGTACCACCTTAGAAAATCTCACTTTGAAGGCAAGGCTAACAATGAAATCACCCAAACATCTCCAGTGGAATATATTACAGATGAAGACTGCACAGCCCTTGTTAAACACTGGTATGATCCAAAGTATCAGGTAGGGTATATGTATTTGATCAGACCACATATTGAACTTGTATTTATGTATGTGCCTTACAAGTGTATCTTCTTCTAGGCTAACTGTTTGAAGAACAAGACCAACCGTTCTAAAGTGAAATTCCAACAGACAATAGGATCTCGTAGCTATATTGCACACTGCGAGGCTCTTGTAAATAGCTGCTAGTTCCTTCTTTTTTCTGTGCCATATTATCGTATCTATATTGACTTGTTCCAAATACAGAGGAAAACCCGTGCGGACCAAAAAGAACCTGAACTGAATGCAGTGCAAATCTTCAAGGATTGCCACACCAGCAAGATGAAGGGCATGAGCACACCAGTTCAAGCCGATGTTGTAAGTCCTTACTCCTCCTGCCTTTGAACTGATTGGTACTGTGATGTGTTCATTTAACCGCTTGGTTTGCAGCCAATGTCAGTTACTCTGTTCACTTTTATACACAGTTGTCTTAACGTATCATTTCACCTTACATGGTTTAAAAGAGATAAAGGATATTCTTTTGGTCTTGTTCTGTAATCTAGTTATGATGTTCACGTGCGCACACAATGATACAATAGCTTGTTTGTTTTATATATGTTTGCCCATGATATGAATGATGTCATACTATGTTCATCCTACTTTAAACCATGTCTCTTTATCCTTAGATGTCAACAAATGTGAGGAAATAGACAATACAGTAGGCATGCTACATGGACATATGTTCCGAAAGTGATATTATTATGTAGTTGGCACTACAATACATGCTAATGTATTACAGTAGTTCACCAAAATAAGTTATGTATAAACGTGAAACCTACTTTGTTTGTTTTTATCTCATTAGTAACTTATCTGGTACACTAATCTATAAGTTCAAACTTTCAGCAAGTTATGGAACAAATGATTGAACAACCACAACCATCTGAAGGTGATGAGGCTACCACAGGCACAATGTCACCTCTTGCTGCAGTGCGTCAGTATCTCTCCACTAACAGTGCAAAAAGCACCTTCCTGCGTAATTCTGGGTTGGTTGTCAAGGTAACCTCGTCCAAATCGCCTACTGAACAAAATCTTCCGGCTAGACAGAGTGATATATCTGTGCTCCAGACACAAGTCCAATCCCTAATGGACGTTGTTTCAGAAACAAGAATAGTGGTTGACCAATGTCGTGAAGATATGAATGGTTTTGAAACCAGACTATCAGACATTTGCTTCGTTGTTCAAGAGCAATGGTGGAAAAAAGGGGAAGATCATGCTGCTCCATCAGATTCTACAGCCTGAAAGGTCAAATGATCTGTGCTTCTATACATCTGATGGTGCTTTTATCTGCAAGGACTATAAACTTTATGCCAACAGGCCTTTTGTTGTATGGTTGGATTTTTTTTGTTGTGATACAGCATTTATGATGCTGCCAAAGGCTGCAGTAATTACGACGCTATTTTTGTATAGTGTAGGTTTATCTTCGTAATGTATTCGGCCGAAAGCTTTGTAGGAGCCCAACATGCCAACATTCGTTGGGCCCATTCCAATTGGGCTAAAAACGATTATGGACCGAAATTTGCATGTAGCCCACTAAAAATATCTGGGCCTAAATCAGCATAAGCTTTCATATTTTTCTGGTAGGCCTGTGCCCATAGTGGGCCTTTAACAGGCATAAAGATAATTTGGGCCCTCAGTAATAATAGGCCGTTTATAGGTGTAAATATCTCGAGCCCATAAAAAACATGGGCCTTTAATAGGCCGAAAGTGAGATTGGGCCCTGATTGTGCCAAATAACCCACTGGTCTTAGCAGGCCGAAATGGTGGCCCATTTACAATGCGGATCGTCCACAGGCCAAAATTCAGACGGGCCGTAAATGCATCGACCGACTACACGGGCCTTTAACAGGCCAGAAGTTCGGTCGGGCTTGATTAGTGTCATTTTTATATGGGCCGTTAGTAGGCCCGATGTGACGTTGGGCCACATATGGCCCATGGATTTCGTCTGACATTAACAGGCCGAAAGTCACAACAGGATGAAAGTGGCCCAAATCTATAGTGGGCCTCTAACAGGCCGAATGTCAGACATGGCCGAATATGACCCAAATCCTTCACTGTCATTTATGGGCCGAAAGTTCCAATGGCCTATAAATGGGCCCAAATGAAGCAGGACCTTTAACAGGCCGGAAACACACCAGGCCGTAATTCGGCCCAAATACTTAGCGGACTGTTAATGGGCCATAAGTGACCATGGGCCACGATGATGACAAGTTTAGGACGGGCCATTGACGAGCCGATTTGACACTAGCCATACGGGCCTTAACTGAGAATGTTGGGCCTTTAGCTGGGCCGGCCCATTATGGTCTGCAACATCTTGTGGGCCTTTAGCTGGGCCGGGCCATTATGGTCCGCTAAATCTTGTGGGCCTTTAGTTGGGCCGGCCCATTTAATCTTTATGGGCCACTTTTGGGCCGGTCCACGTGTCAACATATCATAGGCGCATCTCGCCCATTGGATGAGTGACACCTGTGCCAACGTGGAGCTGACACGTGGTTCCATCAGCCAATCAGAATTTTACACGTGGAAAATCGGCATTGGTCGTGGCTGTTAGTGGGTTATCGGATCCAAAACCGGACCCGATAGCTTAACGGCGACCCGTTACGGTGGATGCCACGTGTCGGTCGCCCTTGACGAAAGCACTTCTGTGACGCGCGATTTATCGTCATGGAAGTGGACACTTCCGTGATGATAATTTTGGTAATGTCATGGAACACTTCTACGACAGCACAGGTATGACTATCTTGATTCTGTCATAAAATCATCATGGATGTACATGCATGACAGAAAACGTGACCTACTGTGACAAACATGTATCATCACGGAAGTGTATTTTTTTTGTAGTGGAGGTGATCGGCTTCTATTTGTGTGTGTTATGTTTCATCATCTAGTTCCACTATTATTGTAATCACACTGACTGAATATCTTTGCAAACAGGGATGATCAGCTCGATTTTAGTGGAGCTGCACAAAATGATCAGATTGTGATGTTCCCCTCCATACACCTCTTTTTTGGCTACAGAGCTGGGTGAAACTAGCTGCCAACCAATGAACATTGTGCCCAGGAAATGGAGCCATACCTAAGAACAACATCGATCAATTATATATTTTTATTTATTTGTACACCTTCTCACAACTTTGTCTTCAGTTGTGATGTGAATATTGGCGCTGTTCTGCGAACCATTGAGATGCATTAGCAGCCATGGTAGTTTCATTTATATTTGATGGAATGTTGTAACGAGACAATCTTGAGGCAAGAGGACACATGAATCCTAAGTTGAAACCTTTTTTTCCTGCGGGAACCAAGGTTGAAACCTTTTTTTCCTGTGGGAACCAAAGTTGAAACCTTCATAGCATCACAGTACAATTTCATTAAAATTATGCGTACATATAAACAAATCCTGAAGGATTGATAGCAATTCCAGAAACAATTCAACTTCGTTTCACTGACATGTGGGACATCCTTCATCCGGCTCCACCTGCCATGCAGCAATATTGAGTGCACAACTGCAGGGAAAGATTCACCCCAGTCGTTGCGCCGCAGTAGTAATGACTAGTGAGCAGTCAAATCACAGAGCCCCACCTTCTCCACAGTAAGTTGCTCGGACGAAGCAACCATCATTTCTCTGTTCGTTGAATCCGCTGGTACTCCAATATTCCCAGAGTAATAAGTTGCTCGGGCGAAGCAACCATCACTTCACCTTTCCCACAGTTAGTACTACCTCCTTTTTTTATTCTAGAAACAACCACACACGAATATTGGACGGTAGCAGCACAGCAACTGAATCAAAAATCAAAACCAACCAATGAACTACTACTAATGGTGAGCGTTTGCTAGTATCATGTACTCCGTCTGTCCATGTATATAGGGCTTAATGCGTTTTCCGAGACTAACTTTGGCCTTGTTTGGATCCATGGGTTAGAGTTAGTTTGAGCTAGTTGGGGCTCAAATAGCCCTAAGTATCCAAACATGAGGGTTAAATTGGAGCAAGTTGCACCAAACCCACCAAAAAAACTATCCCACCCAAGAGGTGCTAATTGGAGATAGTTCTCATTGGGCCCACCAAAAAAATCACTTTTCTCTCTCTATCCCGTCAGCCAAGTGGTGCTAATTGGAGCTAGTTATTGTGGGGCCCACTGAAAAATCACTTTTCTCTCTCCATCAAGTGCATTTATTGTCAATCTAACCATGTCATCCAAACACCTCTTTGGCTACAGTTAGTTCAGGGTTAGTCATGAGTTAGTCTAACCTCTAGCTAAGTTGGAGTATCCAAACAGGAGCAGTATAGGACATGCAAGTTTCTCAAAGCATGCCGTCAAATTTGTACGTGAAAGGATTTTTTTCTTGAAACGGAACGTGAAAGGGTCTTCGAATGATATTATTTTCAAATTATATATAATCTTATCAATAGTCAAAGGCAACCTCGAAGAATACATTAGGCCTATGTAAAATCTAATTAATAGTCAAAACCAAGTGTTACTACTACACCAAACAAGTTCAAAACGAGAAACTGGACCCACTCACGACACAACACACCTGTCTCCTTTGGTCCGTCGGTCAAAGCGCTTCCTCTTCTTGGCATAACAATAGAGTACAGTAAATTCTTTAGAATGCTCTTGCCATGTCGCTAACATGTGATGAGTTAACCGACCTCAATAGACGGCAAAAATGCTAGCCCGCCGCACTTTGAGAGAGACGAGGAGCGAGAAGCGATACGGGGTGGTGGATTACTAGAGCTAGGTGTCACACAGAGGCTAAGAAATATGGTGATAGCGTGGGTTGGCCATGTATGATGTAACTACACTCTGGGCTGCCGTGTTTCGTACTCTTCTGGTCTACTGTGGAGATGATTGGTTGATTTTATATCGCTGAATAATATAAAATATTATGAGTGCAGATGCTACACCGCGAGGTTCCTTGCTCCTTCTCGGTCGTCGGGAATCTATGTTCTTCCACTCTCTTTTTTACGTGAGCATTGTTCATCCTTTTGCCAACACGCGGGACATCTGGCATCAAGGTGCACGTGTCATGCAAGAAAATGGAGATAAGCAGTGCGTAAGTGAGTCATGCACTACGATGGCACCTAGTACTACGCAATATTTTTCCTTCTCAATGGCGCGTAAATAGTGCACGTACTCAATGACGGAGCACGGGATGGTAGCCATGGACATGGTCGGCCCTTTTTGGAGAGAGTACTAAATATTAACTTTGATGTGTCCCGTCAACTCGCAGAACAACGAGAAGCACACACTGAATGACGGAGCACGGGATGGTAGCCATGGACATGGTCAACCCTTTTTGGAGACTAATGCACTACTTTTGATGTGTCCCGTCAACTCGCAAATGAGGAGAAGCTTTGCTTACTAGAGTATACTAGTACGACCTCTCCCTCGCTCATGCGCGCGCGGTGGCTCGCAGGACGAGGAGAAGCTTTTGCTTTACAATAGTGCGCTTAATACAGGCGGTGGACGTGCAGCAGTTCATTCAGTGTCAGATTGCCAGAAGTATCTATACTGTAGTACCATCATCACTATTTGCATGAATTTTTTAACGTAGTACAAGAGTGGGTTGCTCCAGTGGTCGTCACACATGAGCCAATCGATTGGCACCCTTCCGCGCTCCATTTTGTCTTGCGTTCCTTCCTCGGTCCAGCACGCTGACAAGTGGGCCCCATGCTCATGTATGCCAATGTGGTAGTCAATTATTTTGCCAGAGTCAGCTATCACACCCTTTCGATGCCACGTCAATGTACCCACTAGAAACAAGACTTGTTTGGTTCAACCACCTCCCTAGGTGTTTGGAGAGGAATTGGCCAGCGCGAGGCGGTTCTATAGGTGGGCAGGCGGCAAAAAACAGGGGAAAATGCGCGAACCAGCTAGACGAGGGAGGGAAGCTTCTACATTCGCATGGGACGTGGCACTAGCTATTGGGCAGCAACAGGCAGTCATCCGGGTACGCCATAAAGGATACGAAGAGGCATCCTATATCAGCAAGGACCAACTTCCCTACCGATAGCTCATCTAACAGAACTCCCAAGTTAACTGTGCTGAGGTTGGAGTAGTCGTGAGATGGGTGACCGGATGGGAAGTGTACTCGATATTAACTAGAGGGATGGGTTACTGCAAAGGTTTATAATAAACCTTTGCAGTGACCCATCCCTCTTGTTAATATCGAGGTCTTTGTTTTGTAATTTTTGACATTTTTTGTTTTTTTGAACACATGTTAATCAAAGGTCTATCGCGTTATTTTTAATATTTTTTGTTTTTTGAACACATGCTAATTGACTTGAAAGAAGGTCTATCGCGTTACTTTATGACATGTTTCCAAAAAATGTGATATGACCTCTGTCAACTTATAAGTCATGTCTGTCAAATTGACCTCGATGTACTTGTTCTCAAATTAATCTCTAGGCCTTGCCGGAGTGCTGTCGGCGTCAATTGCAAGATGAGCCACCAAGCTAGTAGTGGAGTTGCCAACATGCTCAAAGTGCACGCAACATTTAGTAGAAAGAAGCATGCCTAGGAAATTAATGCGTGCTTAGGGAGGCCCTTTGCTCAAAGATCAAGTAGTCTTTAGGTTATACTATAAGACTAGCCAAAGTGGGAGTAACTTTAGCAGTAACGTCGAGTCCAACTCGGCAAATTTGCTTATGTGGCAATGAGTTAATGAGAAGAGAGGTAGTTTGAGTAAAATTTACTGTAACATCACATGTCCCAGTGCAATATGAGTCTATAACCTAATAAATGAAGATTTGCATGTTACCACACTTATGTTACTACCCACTATGCGAAGAGGCTTCCTATATCGGCAAGCACCAGCTTCCCTACCGATTGCTCATCCAATAGAACTCCCAAATTAACTGTGCTGAGGCTGGAGTAGTCATCAGATGGGTGACCGAATGGGAAGTGGACTCGATGTTAAACTAATGGGATGGGTTACTATAAACGTTTAATTGGCTTAAATGTATATAGTGCTCTGTCCTATTAGTTGAACCTCGAGGTCTTTGTTTTGTAATTTTTGACATTTTTTGTTTTTTGAACACATGTTAATCGAAGGTCTATCGCGTTACTTTTTGATAATTTTTGTTTTTTGAACACATGTTAATTGGCTTGAAAGAAGGTCTATCGCGTGTTACTTCACGACATCTTTCCAAAAAAAGTGATATGACTTTTGTCAACCTATAAGGAATGTCTGTCAAATTAACCTCGAGGTACTTGTTCTCAACTTTAACCTCTGGGTCTTGCAGGAGTACTTGTTTTCTGAACACATGTTAATCGAAGGTCTATCGCATTACTTTTTGATAATTTTTGTTTTTTGAACACATGTTAATTGGCTTGAAAGAAGGTCTATCATGTTACTTCACGACATCTTTCCAAAAAAGTGATATGACTTATGTCAACCTATAAGGCATGTCTGTCAAATTAACCTCGAGGTACTTGTTCTCAAATTAACCTCTAGGTCTTGCAGGAGTACTTATTTTTTGAACACTCGAAGGTCTATCGCGTTACTTTTTGATAATTTTTGTTTTTTGAACACATGTTAATTGGCTTGAAAGAAGGTCTATCGTGTTACTTCACGACAACTTTCCAAAAAAGTGATATGACTTCTATCAACCTATAAGGCATGTCTGTCAAATTAACCTCGAGGTACTTGTTCTCAAATTAACCTTTGGGCCTTGCAAGAGTGCTGCAATGTGTTAGCGTCAATTGCAAGATGAGCCAGCAAGCTAGCAGTGAAGTTGCCAACATGCTCAGGGCCTGTTCGGAATAAAGGGAAGAAAATCAGAGGATTGGGGAACAACACGGGAACTGGAAAGGAATAGAGGTACAAGACACAGGAAGGGAAATCCTTGTGCTGCATATAGAATTGCCGTTCGGGACAGTGGAAATAGAATCAAAGGAAATTAGCTCATGCGGGTCCCATCTAGTTATTTTTAAATGCTAAAGACATGAGGATCAGCTGCAGTTCCTGTGTTGTTGTGCATGTGGGTCCAAATCGTGCATGGTTCGCACCAGCCTTTTCCTTCCTTGCCTCGGGCCTACGCAAAAACAAGAGCCCCGGGTGGATGTTTCTTTTCCCGTGAAAACGCAGGAGCTGGTAACTTTCCATCGGATTGGAACGAGCGCATTCCTTCATACCGAACGCATCAAACACAGCAATTCCATAGGAATGTGTTTCCTGTGGGTTTTCCTTTGATTTTCCTACGTACCGAACATGGCCTCAAAGTGCATGCAACATTGAGTAGAAAGAAGCATGCCCAGGAAATTAATGTGTGCTTAGGGAGGCCTTTGCTCAAAGAGGAAGTGTATATAAGGTACAGTCGGCAGGCTATAAGGACGAGGAGCGAGAAGCAATACGGGTTGCTAGATATACTATAACTAGGTGTCCCACGGAGGTAACATTCAAAGTTATTCTCACACCCCCCCCCCCCCCCCCCCCCCCCCCCCCCCCCCCCCCCCCCCCCCCCCCCCCCCCCCCCCCCCCCCCCCCCCCCCCCCCCCCCCCCCCCCCCGCGAGGTTCCTTGCTCCTTCTCGGTCGTCGGGAATCTATGTTCTTCCACTCTTTTTTTACGTGAGCTTTGTTCATCCTTTTGCCAACACGCGAGACATCTAGCATCAAGGTGCAGGTGTCATGCAAGAAAATGGAGATACTCAGATAAGCAGTGCGTAAGTGAGTCGTGCACTTCGATGGCACCTACTACGCAATATTTTTTCTCCTCGATGGCACGTGAATAGTGCACGTACTCAACGACGGAGCACGGGATGGTAGCCATGGACATGGTCAGCCCTTTTTGGAGAGAGTACTAAATAACTTTGATGTGTCCCGTCAACTCACAGAACGACAAGAAGCTTGCTTACTATGCCTTCTCCCTTGCCTACGCGTGCGTGGTGGCTCGCAGCACAAGGAGAAACTTTTGCTTACAAGCGGTGGACGTGCAGCAGTTCATTTGGTGTCAGATTGCCAGAAGTAGTACTACTGTAGTACCATCATTATTGTTTGACTTTCGGAAGAGGCAAAGAGCCAAGCGCAAGGTCACCTACTAACCTAGAACAGTATACTACTATAGCCAAAGTTGGTCCACCTTTTTAGAGCATGGTTAATTAATATAGGCGGCTCTTGCAGCGGCATATCATTTAGAGCAAGTACTACTCTCTTCGTAGAAACTTAAAACACGGGAATAGGAAAATTATGAGGGGGGTGTCTCCAACAGTGTTCCTCAGCTCGCACCTAGCATCACGGTGGTCGAACTTGGAGTCATTCATCTGGTACACATGGCATCTCAGATCTGGACACAAGGTGACGTACACCGTCAAGGTCCACGGTCAAGGGGGTCAGGGCGGACGCGACCTCTCACTGCGTCCGCCATTTGAAGCAGCGCACCGGCCCAGGGCGCCGCCCACTGCACTCCCAGCTGTACCCCCCTCCTCGCTGCATTCAAAAACCTACATTTAAACCCGCGTGGAATGCAAGAAACCCACTCCGGACACACACGTCCGTTCAGGAGCAGGACGCCGGCCAAGCTCCTCCTCCGGCCACACACATCTAAACTGAGGCTAGATGAATTATTTATTACTAAACAGGAACAAAAAGCAAAGAACAAAAATAAAATTGGGTTGCCTCCCAACAAGCGCTATCGTTTAATGCCCCTAGCTAGGCATTGATAATTTAAATGATGCTCACATCAAAGAAAGTATTAAAGCACAAAGAGAGCATCATAGAACACGTGATAAACACATCTAAGTCTACCCCCCCCCCCCCCCCCCCCCCCCCCCCCCCCCCCCCCCCCCCCCCCCCCCCCCCCCCCCCCCCCCCCCCCCCCCCCCCCCCCCCCCCCCCCCCCCCCCCCCCCCCCCCCCCCCCCCCCCCCCCCCCCCCCCCCCCCCCCCCCCCCCCCCCCCCCCCCCCCCCCCCCCCCCCCCCCCCCCCCCCCCCCCCCCCCCCCCCCCCCCCCCCCCCCCCCCCCCCCCCCCCCCCCCCCCCCCCCCCCCCCCCCCCCCCCCCCCCCCCCCCCCCCCCCCCCCCCCCCCCCCCCCCCCCCCCCCCCCCCCCCCCCCCCCCCCCCCCCCCCCCCCCCCCCCCCCCCCCCCCCCCCCCCCCCCCCCCCCCCCCCCCCCCCCCCCCCCCCCCCCCCCCCCCCCCCCCCCCCCCCCCCCCCCCCCCCCCCCCCCCCCCCCCCCCCCCCCCCCCCCCCCCCCCCCCCCCCCCCCCCCCCCCCCCCCCCCCCCCCCCCCCCCCCCCCCCCCCCCCCCCCCCCCCTAGACATAGCAAAATTAGCATCCCCAAGCTTAGGGTTTTGCATATTATTAGCATAATTGACATTAATAGAATTTATAGTAGAATCATTGCAATCATGCTTTTTATTCAAGGAGCTATCGTGAATCACTTTATAAATTTCTTCTTTCAACACTTCATCACAATTTTTAGATTCACGAATTTCAAGCAAAACCTCATAAAGATAATCTAGTGCACTCACATCACTAGAAATTGGTTCATCATAATTGGATCTCTTAAAAAGATTAGCAAGTGGATGAGGATACATAAACTTTTAGCAAGCGAAGATGCAAGCAAAAGGAAGGCACATGGTAACACAAGATCGAACGGAAGGAGGGCGAAGAAAAGGCAAAGGTTTTCGAAAATCATTTTAGAAGTGGGGGAGAGGAAAATGAGAGGCCAATGGCAAATAATGTAATACAAGGGAGAAGAGTTTATGATGGGTACTTGGTATGTCTTGACTTGGGCGTAGATCTCCCCGGCAACGGCGCCAGAAATCCTCCTTGCTACCTCTTGAGCATGCGTTGATTTTCCCTTGAAGAGGAAAGGGTGATGCAGCAAAGTAGCGTAAGTATTTCCCTCAATTTTGAGAACCAAGGTATCAATCCAGTAGGAGACAACGCTCAAGTCACCTAGTACCTATGCAAACAATCAAGAACCTTGCAACCAACGCGATAAAGGGGTTGTCAATCCTTTCACGGTCACTCGCAAAAGTGAGATCTAATAAAGATAGTAAAGTAAATATTTTTGGGATTTTTGTTGTATAGATTGGAAAGTAAAGATTGCAAAATAAAGGAACGGCGAGAGAAATTGGCAAGTTAACGGGAAACTAATATGATGTAAAATAGACCCGGAGGCCATAGGTTTCACTAGTGGCTTCTCTCGAGATAGCATGTATTACGGTGGGTGAACAAATTACTGCCGTGCAATTGATAGAAAAGCGCATAGTTATGAGAATATCTAAGGCAATGATCATGAATATAGGCATCACATCCGTGTCAAGTAGATCGAAATGATTCTGCATCTACTACTATTACTCCACACCCCCCCCCCCCCCCCCCCCCCCCCCCCCCCCCCCCCCCCCCCCCCCCCCCCCCCCCCCCCCCCCCCCCCCCCCCCCCCCCCCCCCCCCCCCCCCCCCCCCCCCCCCCCCCCCCCCCCCCCCCCCCCCCCCCCCCCCCCCCCCCCCCCCCCCCCCCCCCCCCCCCCCCCCCCCCCCCCCCCCCCCCCCCCCCCCCCCCCCCCCCCCCCCCCCCCCCCCCCCCCCCCCCCCCCCCCCCCCCCCCCCCCCCCCCCCCCCCCCCCCCCCCCCCCCCCCCCCCCCCCCCCCCCCCCCCCCCCCCCCCCCCCCCCCCCCCCCCCCCCCCCCCCCCCCCCCCCCCCCCCCCCCCCCCCCCCCCCCCCCCCCCCCCCCCCCCCCCCCCCCCCCCCCCCCCCCCCCCCCCCCCCCCCCCCCCCCCCCCCCCCCCCCCCCCCCCCCCCCCCCCCCCCCCCCCCCCCCCCCCCCCCCCCCCCCCCCCCCCCCCCCCCCCCCCCCCCCCCCCCCCCCCCCCCCCCCCCCCCCCCCCCCCCCCCCCCCCCCCCCCCCCCCCCCCCCCCCCCCCCCCCCCCCCCCCCCCCCCCCCCCCCCCCCCCCCCCCCCCCCCCCCCCCCCCCCCCCCCCCCCCCCCCCCCCCCCCCCCCCCCCCCCCCCCCCCCCCCCCCCCCCCCCCCCCCCCCCCCCCCCCCCCCCCCCCCCCCCCCCCCCCCCCCCCCCCCCCCCCCCCCCCCCCCCCCCCCCCCCCCCCCCCCCCCCCCCCCCCCCCCCCCCCCCCCCCCCCCCCCCCCCCCCCCCCCCCCCCCCCCCCCCCCCCCCCCCCCCCCCCCCCCCCCCCCCCCCCCCCCCCCCCCCCCCCCCCCCCCCCCCCCCCCCCCCCCCCCCCCCCCCCCCCCCCCCCCCCCCCCCCCCCCCCCCCCCCCCCCCCCCCCCCCCCCCCCCCCCCCCCCCCCCCCCCCCCCCCCCCCCCCCCCCCCCCCCCCCCCCCCCCCCCCCCCCCCCCCCTATAATAGCATGGAACAATCAAAAATTATAGATACGTTGGAGACGTATCAAGGTGCCGGCCAGCACTTCCCCGCCCACCGCCATCATCAAGGAGAACTAGAACATGGGAGGCCGCCGCCGATTGTATCCCATGAAGGCCACCGCCGAGGCGACGCCGGCGAATACAGCCGGTGTCGTGCATGATTCTTCTTCTGCCGGATGCTGGAGGAGGACAAAGAGATCGGGCAGCTACCATTTAGATTAGGTATATTAATTCTACGAGGCTAGTTGTAATGGGAGTATCATAAGTAGTATCATGCATGCCAACTACTCCCTCCGTTCAAAAATATTTTTATTTTTAGAAATTTCAAATGGACTACGACATAGAGATGTATATAGACATATTTTAGAGTGTAGATTCACTCATTTTGCTCCGTATGTAGTTACTTGTTGAAATCTCTAGAAAGACAAATATTTAGGAACGGAGGGAGTAGTAGGCAAATTTGATGAGGTGGCATAGAATTAAATGAAGAAAGAGAGGGTTGAGTATCATATTATCATACCGTATGGAATTAAGTTACTCCCACTGTGGTTAGTCTTAGGCCTTGTTCAGTTCAACCTCCTCCCAAGGGGTTTGGAGAGGAATGGAGGGGAATTTGGCTTGTACATGATTTAATCCCCCACAATCCCTGTTAATCTATGTATATTGTGTGCATGTTAATTGACCCCTCATTTTGCCGCGCTACGACCAGTGTGAGTGTTTGCATGCAGTACACCATCCTCTAATTTTGTGGATGCCAAGCCGGCCCGAAAAGGAGCTATAACTTTATTTCAAGTTGAAAAATATTACCGATGAGGAGCCATAATTAAGCTGGAGGCGTCTCTTATTTTCTTTCGAGTGGGCAATAAGCTTTTTTTAGTCTGAATGGGCAATAAGATGGAGAGCTGGAGAGTGTCTCTAATGGGCTACCTCTAGTGTTAAGGCCCTCCAGTATGAAACAAGGGCAGACAACTGGGCCGATACAAAATCCAATCCATCTTAAAGCCCATTTGTTTTTATTTTTTGCGAGGAGAAGCCCATATTTCTTAAAGAGGGGGCGATCCCAGAAAAACCCTCCTTCCTCCTCGCTTCCACTTATACTTCAGCTCGCTGGACTCTCCCGCTTCCGTCTCCCCCCAATTCCCCCCGCTCCCCATCTTCCTCACCCGTCCAGAAAACCCCCGCTCACCTTCTTCCTCACTCGTACAGAAAATGCATGCTCCTCTTCTTCCACTCCTACAAAAAACCCCAGCCCTCCTTTTTCCCCACTCGCACTGCCACTAGGCTCGTCTCTGGCTACTCTGCTCAAACCCGTGAGCTCGGCGCGATGCCCGCAAGGAAAATGGAGTCGACTGGCCCCAGCACCAAGAAGATGAGGCTCCCGCCAGCGGCAACGCCAGTTGTAGATCCCGCACCCGGCAGCGCGGGGAGAAGCGGCAAGCCCCCCCTCCCACCTGGATCTGAGGAACCGGTAGAATCTCTGGTAGACCGCATCAGCGATCTCCCGGACGACATCCTTGAGGAGATCATCTCGCTTCTCCCCACCAAGGATTGCTGCCGCACACAAGTCCTCTCAATTCGGTGGCACCCTCTATGGCGCACCGTGCCCCTCAATCTCGACTGTCGTCAGATATCTGTCCTTCCTAAATTTGATCTCCTCAGAGCCATCGTCTCCTCTCACCAGCAGGGCTCCATTCAACGCCTCTGCATCCCGACACGCTACCTGCTGTCCATACCCGGCACGGTGGACACTTGGCTGACATCCCCTGAATTCGAAAAACTCCAGCAGTTTGAGTTATACCATTACCACGAAACCGAACACCAAGAATTTGTGCCTACACCACTGTTGTCCATCTCGTGCTTTTCCTCCTCTCTCCACACCGCCACCTTCGCCCAGTGCCATCTTCCAGACGATCTGGTACAAATGCTTCGACTCCCACTGCTAAAAAAACTTTTGCTTGTGTTGGTTTATCTGTCGGAGGCCTCACTACACAGGATCATCCACTCCAGTTGCCCTGCCCTGGAGCGCTTGCTGATTGTTTTGGGAGTAGAAATCCCTATCAGTTGTCTCCAAATAAAGTCGCTTCGCCTTAAAAGCATTGGAATTTGTTTTGAAGGACAACAGCTCATCATCGAAGATGCCCCTTCACTTCAAAGGTTACTCCTTCATTATTGTTATAAACCTTGGCAAATAACTGTTGTCTCTGCGCCCAAACTAGAGACCTTGGGTGTAATTCATGATCCGTTTAATGATCACAAGAAGCTGGTGTTTGGCTCCTCGCTTTTCCAGGTACTGTATATTATCATCTACACATTTGTAATCATAATCTGCATTTTTCATTTGTGCGCATAAGTTTTATATCATCTTGGAGTACACTTTGGGTACTAATATTATATTATATGTTCAATGAAGAGTTTGTCCATGGATAGCCTATCAATGCTGCTGGATTCTGTCAAGATCTTATATATCAGAATGTTTAGTTATGATCTGAACATAATTATTGGCTTGCTGTGATGCTTTCGGTCTCTGGAGAATTTATATATAAAGGTGATGATTTCATGCACATTGAAAGACCGTATATATTGTACTAGAATTAACCGTTCAGCTGTTGCTCTTTCGACATACTCTTTTTTCAGACCTTAAATGTTTTCAAATCTTCATGTCTACTTAGGCACTGCAACCACATGGAGAAAAATGTATAACCAATCGGTGGCGTAATAAGCACCAGGATTTTCTCAGTTCTCATGACATTCGTTTGAGGATAATAATGATGGAAGGATATGCATCCAACCAGGCAAACAGAAGCTTTGTCACATTCTTCCTGTTGAATGCGAGGTTGCTATTGTCCATGAGACTTAAGTTTTACAGCAAGAGATTTCTCACGGACGGACATGTTGAACAGCAAAAAAAGAAGTTTCAGCTGGTCAAATGGGCTTCTAAATGTGCTCGGCTTCTATTTATAACAAATTGTAGTCATCCTGAAATAAATTTTTTTGCACAGGATGTTGATTTTATGGATCGGACCGATCCAATTGTTTGTGACTGTGAAAAAGAGTGGCTGGGTTAGATGTTACTGCCATGTTCAATTTGGGTTTTGTCTAAATTTGATGAACAATTAATCCTTGGGCTTTTTGTATCATTTGTAAGCTTGAGTTGCATGTTATTGCCCTCGTACTCCCCTCCACCTGCCACTACATTGCCGCATCTTCCACAGCTCCTGTTCGTTCCTGTCCGAGGCCTCGCCGTCGTTCTCCGCCTTGGTTCGCTTGCTGTGCCCGCCGCCGTCTGGCGTTGTCACCATGGTCAACAACCGAGAGGAATCAGGAGATGACTGTACGTGGAGAGGCTGACAGTAGGGACCCACCAAGGTCATTGCATTACGCAAGCAGGTGCCTCGTTATTACAAGCCAAAAAAATACTTCCTCCAAATTGTTTGACAACTAGGTCCCACGCCATTGTCAATGTATAGTCAATAAACGAGAAAATTACACAATGAGCGGATAACACCAGGGACCCAGCAGCTCACCCAGTTGTTTTTTAGTTTCAGAGACGGAGCTCAACTGCGCGCTGTGCGAGGGCTGTGGCCCGTCTAGCCCACGCTTACGCTTTTATTTAAGCACATGACGAGCCCAGTTGATATCTTTTTTCTTTCTGAAAATGGCTAGCTCAGTTCTTTTTTTTTGGAGAATACCAAAACCGAGGCCTACTTGCTTTTCTCAGCCCTGCTGGGCTGCAAATCTTTCAAGACGAGGAGGGATGTAAGTAGTAAGAAATGAGATTCCCCGAAAAATGGGCTCTAAGTTGTAAGAAATGGGCTGTAAATTTTTAAACCAAAGCCAACCGGCAATTACATTAAAATATCATTTTTTTTTGGATTTCTCTACTCTTATAAAAAGCAGAGTTGGTGATGATGGTGTGTCTGCCATCCTGCAATATAGGCCGTCCGATCTATATCTAACGGATAGGAAGGAAACTATGACAATTTACCCGCACTCCTCTCCACATTTGCAGATACGGCCTTCCCTCGTTCATCCTTTTCTCCCACAAGATAAACTACTCATACAAATGCATCTTCTTGTTCCGTGCAACGCACGGGCATCTTGCTAGTTAAGATTTTAAATTTCATTCATTTTTTGCGGAGAATTTTTTTTTGAATTTTATTTTGATATAATTTTTTAAAAATTATTTTTAACGTGACTCGAAATTTCGTGATTAAAAGAGTTCGGACCCCACCGAAATATGCAAAACTTCATTGATTTTTTTAGCAATTCCAAGAATATTGGTTTGTAATGCTAATAAAAAGAATATGGGCTTCGAAATATCCTTAAGAATTAGGAAATGGGCTGTAAATTATTGAGAATAATAGCTAATGGGATGTATGCTGTTTTCCACAGATTTGGAGGCTGACTTCTGGGCCTACTAGGTTGACGATGACGCTGTCCTAAAATATATTTTTACGCGTACGCAAGGCTTTGTCAACTTAGTCAACACAGAGCAGTGACTGTTGGATGTCCATCCAACGGCTGCCGTGCTTCCTCAATCTCTGACTTCCTGCTCCAGCCGCCCAAACCAACGCCGGCGGGACTGCCTACTCCCTCCTCCCGTGGCCGGCTGTGTGCCGCCAGGCCATCCCTCTACCCACCCGCACATGTTATTTTCCGGCGACGTCAGCTTCACCCCGCAGCCGACCAGTCAGCGCTCGTACTCCCCTCAGTGTGGGCATCCGTTGTTGTGGCTTCGCCGGCTCCGGGTCGTTCCCTTCCTGGGCCTCGCCCTCGTCCACCGCGTTTGTGCTCTCGGCGCGGCGAGGTCAACATGGTCAACAAACAACAGCCATCGAAAGAGGCTCACAGTAGGGACCCACACAAGCAAGTGCCTCCTTATTACGCGCACAATAATGATTCCTCCACCTGACAGTTGAGCCCACCGAAAGGGCCTCTGTATTTCGCGAAACAAACGTTCCTCCCGCTGACAGCTCGGACCCACCATCTATATCTTTGCACGCAAGGAAGTGCCTCCTTATTACGCACAAAAAATGAATACTCCCCCTGATAGCTGGGACCTACCATAGTGGGAGGCTGACTTGTGGGCCTACTAAGTTGACGCGGACAGAGGGCTTTGTCAACTTAGTCAATATGAACGATTCTAGCTCCAGTGACCGTACGATGTCCATCCAACGGCCGTAATGCTTCTTCAACCTCTGGTCTTCTTGCTCCAGCCGCCCAAACCAGCGCCGGTCGTGCCGCCTGCTCCTGCCTCCCGTGGCCGGCTGTGCTGCCACAGAGGCCTCACCGCCCCTACTACTCCCACCGCTGGCCAGGCCATCCCTCTACTCACCCACACCCCTGTTATTCTGCGGTGATGGCAGCCTCAGACCGCAGCCGAACCAGTCAACCCTCGTACTCCTCTCCGTGTGGGTATCCACTGCCGCGTCTTCCCCGGCTCCGCGTCGTCCCCTTCCTAGGCCTCGCCGTCGTCCACCACCTTGGTGCTCTCGGCGCGCCGTGGTCAATGTTGTCAAGGAACGACTTCCATCGGAAGAGTACTGTACGTGGAGAGGCTGACAGCTGGGTCCACGGCCAGAGCAAGGAAGTGCAACCTTATTACGCTTAAAATAATCATTCCTCCACCTGACAGCAGGGACCCACCGGATGGGCCATTGTATTTCGCGAAAAAAAATGATTCGCTCCCTGACAGCTGGGACCCATCGGCTATATCTTCGCATGCAAGGAAGTGCCTCCTTATCCTCCCTGACAGTCGGGACCCACCTGGTCGAAGCGTACGTAGCGTTGTCATTCTGGTCACGAACGTGTACGTACATACTGGTCGATCGGTCTGTCTGCAGGCTGCAGCGATGAACCGTGGCCGAGTAAGGAAGGGCACATGTCATAGTAGAGGCGCGGACGTAGCACGTACACGTACATACAGCCAGGGTGCAAGAAAGTAAATACGGCCACGTACGTACATACGGGCGGGGTCTCGAACGCCTACTCGCGCATACATATGGCCAGGGCTCGTGTACATGGCTGGGTCGGAATGGAGAAACTGCGTCGTCCTGTTCATCGGGAGGCAACAGAATGCATCGTGTTCATCGGGAGCCAACCGGCTTGGACGGAACAACCGATCGAAACGAGGCATGGCGTACCGCAGAACGGAGGAAACGGCTTGGTGTTCGACTGCCTACTGTCGAAACGGGATCCTTTTCACCGGGAGGGGTGTGGCGTACCACAAAACAGAGGAAATGGAATTCTCTTCGACCTCCTATGGTCGAAACGGGGTCCTATTGATCGGGAGGGGTGTGGCGTACCGCAAAACGGAGGAAACGGACTTGTGTTGGAGCGCTACAGTCGAAACGGGGGTCCTGTTCTTTGGGACGGGTGTGGCGTACCTCAAAACGGGACTCCACGGGCTACTGCTCATCTCCACCATCGATCTCCTCCAGCCTCCACGGGCTACTGTTCATCCACCGTCGACCTCCTCCAGCCTCCACCTGCGACTGTTCATCCACGGGCTCCTGTTCATCCAGCCTCCACCGCTCCTCCACCGGCTACTGTTCAACCAGCCCTCTCCACGGGGTCCTGTTCAACCACCCCTCCACGGGCTACTGTTCATACAGCCCTCCACGGGGTCGTCCTGTTCATCCAGCCCTCCACGGGGGTCCTGTTCATCCACCCCCAACCGGCTCGATCGATCGGGGTCCCCCCCCCCCCCCCCCCCCCCCCCCCCCCCCCCCCCCCCCCCCCCCCCCCCCCCCCCCCAACAACGCTCACTGTTCATCAATAGGCAGCAGGTTCGATCGGCTTCAGTTAGCAGCAGTAGTGAAGGAATTGCTCGATCGAGTTCAGTTAACAGCCAGATCGATCGATCGCTCGGGTTCAGTAACGCATAGCCTACAGTGCAATCGCTCAGGTTTAGTAGGTGAACGCCTCGCTCGGGTTCAGTTAGAGCCCAACGCCTCGCACCCACGCACGTACGTGTATGAGAGAAACGTGCATCGCTCGGCCCCGACCACCCACCGTAACCGGGAACTCCCCGATATTTTCCTCGCCCTCGCTTCTACCACGGTTTTCTCCGTCCTGGGCGGCCCAAAGAATGTCATGCAGCTACGTCTCCGGCCCGGCCAGGACAAAAAGCCCATTTTCGGTCATGATTTTTTGTCATAGAAGTAGGAGCCCACCACATCTATGATGATACCGGGTTTTGTCACAATTATCGTCATAGAAGTGTCATAAGCATGACAGGAAAATTTTTGTTCGGCCCAAAATGTCACGTATGTGTCTTTTTTTGTAGTGAGAGGTGCATGTCCTCGGGCTGGCGGCGCTAAAAGGGAGGAGGTGGATGTGGCTAGGGTTGGGGGACACCGGCCGGCTTAAATAGCCGGATTTGGCCTTGGGTGACGAGCCAGAGTGGCGTCACGTGGCGTTCACACCCCCCACCGGAGGTGATGTTCATCGGACCATCGGGTTTCCGGGCGATTCCATGTGAGACCCCATCGTCAGTCCGACATGGCGGACGCGCCCGGGCGAGCTCGAGCGCCCCATATTCGCCCTACATTTGGGCTAGATATGAGGGGGTGCCGATCAGCCTGGACATTTGAGACCCATTTGAGGAGCCCGTCTGGGTCGGTTTTTGTAACCGGTCAGTGATTGGGCTGTCCGTCCGAACGTTTGAGCAAGTTTGGGTCGCCGATTGTAGATGCTTTGAATTTATTCAGAGCAGTGCACAAAATCTAGAGTTCAATTGTTGCTGCGGCCCTGAACAAATTTAGGATGAAGTTTGAAGTCCCACCCATAATTGAATGATGCCATCGAGTAGAACCTATCCTTGGCAAAAGTGACCAGATTGGGCCAGATAAACCTCAGCCTTATTAAGCAGGTACTAAGGGCATCTTACACACTGACCCTCCAATTTTTTTCAGCATTCGTCCGCGAACAAGGGGATCAGTCGGCGGTTACGGATGCGGGAGCCGACCATCCAATGATAGCTGCATATGTCCGGTTACATTTTGGAAGAATTTTAACAAATTTTAATGAAATTGAAGTGGTGCATATTTGAAGGAACCATACGATATTCATTTAACAGTTTTGCTAAGTCTCAGTCCACTGAGACATCATTATGTCTCAGCCGATGCTATAGTTCTTTGATTTTGCATGGAGATTCGTAAAAAAAAATATTTTCAACTTTTTATTTTCTTCTTCTTATAGTATATCACTTGATTGAGACTTAACCAAGTCTCAATCGACTAAGACCTAGCCACACCCTTCATTTAAACTAGGATAATTTTTACATAAAACCGGACGATACTGTCATATGGTGAACGAAAAGCCTTAAAAAAACTTAACCGTACACTAACCTATACTTGACGGTGACCTCCTAGGCCATGTCGGGCTCACCGGCGGCTCCTCCGTCATCGTCGCCAGAGCCATTGTCGGAGTCAGAGTCGTCGGGCTTCAGGCGGCGAAGGGCACGACAGGGCTTCTCGGCAGCAGCCTGACACTCGCAGATGATCCGCTCCTCTTCCTCCTGTGCCTTGCGCACTACAGTCACGACAACCGACGACGTGAGTGGGGGGAGAGGGCAGCCGGCCTTGGAGGAGGTGGCGATCTCGCTGAGAGAACACTCCTGCCGTACTTGGCCATCTCCCCGTCGAGGCGGCAGAGACAGTGCTTGCTCATCTCCGTTGTCTTCTTGGAGCGGTCCATGGCCCAGGCATACGCCAGCTCTGGGTCTATCGTGATGTGTGGTGGCGGGACATCGGAGTCCGCGAACTCTGACCGGTGTGCCATGTTGCGCCTGTCCCGCCATCACTGCTCCCTGTCAGCGTACTCCGTCGCCGTTAGGGCACTCCGGGAGGACGAGTTGCCGCCGCCGCTGCCGAGGTAGTGGCGAAGGCGACCACATGCCTTCCCGGCGACCGCATGGGGTAGGGGCGGCAACGAACGCAAATCCTCCTTGATGTTGTGGGGCAGCACAGAGCATAGCTCCTCCTTCATGCATCAGGGCAGCGGCGAGAGGGGCTCCTGCTTGGCGCTGCGTCCGATTTGGACGCCACGGTTGCGTGGGGAGTGAGCGGATAGGGGATGCGGGCTCTGGCTTGACATGAAGGAGTGTTTCCGACGGTGCCACCGAGCCGTTCATGTGGAGGATTGAGCGATGGAGCATGACCACCATCTGCAGCTCGTACTCCCCGCCAATCACGGTGTAAACCACGTGATGTAGGGTGGAATCCTAGTTCATGATCTTTCCACACTTGGAGGGGAAAAGGGGAAGAACAACAAGAAAAAAAAGAGGAAATCACTTAAACAAACTCAAATCACACATCCACTAGAGTAGCATACATGAGATCCACAAGTATAACATGAACAATCAAGGGAAAAAAGCGCAAAGGTAAGGTTCTTCTCAAATCCAAAAGAGATGAGGTCTTGATGAACTAGGTAGATCCTTCTCTCTTGGGAGGTCTTGGTGATCTCCTATGATGGGAATCCTTCTCCCTTGGGAGGTCTTGATTCCTCAAGGAGGAGGTACAAGGAGCAAAGCTCTCTCAAATGATCTCATATACTTTGCTAACCCTAACAAATGGTCTAGGTACAAAATATATAGGTGGTTGTGATACGTCTCCAATGTATCTATAATTTATGAAGTATTCATGCCATGTTTGCAACAATTTTATATGGTTTTGGTATGATTTTATTAGAACTAACCCAGACTGACGCTGTTTTCACCAGAACTACCGTGGTGTCATTTTTTGTGCAGAAATAAAAGTTCTCGGAATGGGATGAAAATTTACGGTGATTTTTTATGGATCAAAAGAGACCCCCGAAGCACTAGAGTTGGACCAGGAGGTGACCGAGGAGGCCACAAGCCTAGGGGGTGCGCCCACACCCCAGGGCATGTGGAGCAGGCTTGTGGGCCCCTCGGGCACCCCCTTAACGTGAGACCGATGCCAAAAATTCTTATAAATACCCAAACCTCTGAAAATATCCCTAGATCAGAAGTTCTACCGCCGCAAGCCTCTGTAGCCATGAAAAACCAATCGGGAGCCTGTTCCGGCACCCTGCCGAAGAGGGAAATCATCACCAGAGGCAATCTTCATCATCCCGGCTATCTCCATGACAAAGAGGGAGTAGTTCACCCTCGGGTCTGAGGGTATGTACCAGTAGCTATGTGTTTGATCTCTCTCTCTCTCTCTCTCTTTCTCTTGTGTTCTTGATTTGGCACAATCTTGATGTACCGCGAGGTTTGTTATTATAGTTGGATCATATGGTGTTTCTCCCTCTCTATCTTCTTGTGATGAATTGAGTTTTACCTTTGAGGTTTCACTATTATCGGATTGAATACTTTATGGATTGGAGAACACTTGAGGTATGTTTTGCATGGGATACCCGTGGTGACAATGGGGTGTTCTATTATTCACTTGATGTATGTTTTGGCACTCAATTCGCGGATTCCCGAGGTGACACTGGGGTAATCTATGCATAGGGGTCGATGCATGTTTTCGTCCTTGTTTCTTCGGTAACAATCTTGGGGCACTCTTTGAAGTTCTTTGTGTTGGACTGAACATTATGAATCTGAAGTTGTTTGATGCATATCGTATAATTGACCCACGGATACTTGTGGTGACATTGGAGTATCTAGGTGACATTAGGGTTGATTGGTGTGTGTCATATGGTGTTATTTTACTACGAACTCTAGGGTTGTTTGTGACACTTAGAGGAATAGCTCAATGGATTGATCGGAAAGAATAACTTTGAGGTGGTTTCGTACCCTACAAGCAATTTCATCTTATGTTCTCCGCTATAGGAACTTTGGAGTGACTCTTTGTCGCACGTTCAGGGATTTCCGTATGATTTAATTATGTTCATTGTTGAGAGACTTTGCACTAGTGAAAGTATGAACCCTATGCCTTGTTTTCAAGCATTGCAATACCATTTTTGCTCACTTTTGTTACTTGCTACCTTGCTGTTTTTATATTTTCAGATTGCAAAAAACCTATATCTACTATCCATATTACACTTGTATCACCATCTCTTCACCGAACTAGTGCACCTATACAATTTACCATTGTACTGGGTGTGTTGGGGACACAAGAGACTCTTTATTATTCGGTTGCAGGGTTGTTTGAGAGAGACCATCTTCATCCTACGCCTCCCATGGATTGATAAACCTTAGGTCATCCACTTGAGGGAAATTTGCTACTGTCCTACAAAATTCTGCGCTTGGAGGCCCAACACGAGTCTACAAGAAGAAGGTTGAATAGTAGACATCAGGCTGGAGGTGAGGGACGAAGTGGAGGGGCAAAAGAGACAAATCCCAGCCAACTCGTGGGAGGGCTCGTGCGCACAGGCTAAGTGGAACCCGTGGGCATGGTACACGCCCGTGCACATGGGGTGCCCAGCAGCTACAGTGGAGGGGCCCGTCCGCATGGGGTATCTAGAACTCTCTAGACAGGCTATGCGCATGGGGTCCAAAAGGGGTCGTGCGCACGGGGTCGCCTGGGTGCGTCTTCTTCTTCTTGCTGCTGGATTCCTTCTTCCGTGCAGCCTTCTCGTCATTCTTCTTTGACTTGGCGAGGTTTCTTAGCTCCTTGGTGGAGGTCGTCCTTGTTGTTGGGGAACGTTGCATGGAAAACAAAAAAATTCTATGCACACGCAAGATCTATCCATGGAGATGCATAGCTATGAGAGAGGAGAGTGTGTCTATATGTACCCTCATAGATCGTTAAGTGGAAGCATTTATCAATGCGGTTTATCTAGTCGTACACCTTCATGATCTGCCCGATCAAGTACCGAACGTACGACACCTCCTCGTTCAGCACACGTTCAACTCGATGACGTCCTCGCCTTCTTGATCCAGCAAGACAGGTGAAGTAGTAGATGAGTTCAGGCAACATGACGGCGTGGTGGCGGTGGTGATGCAACTATCTCCACAGGGCTTCGCCGAGCACTACGAAAATATGACCGAGGATGAACTAGAGGGAGAGGGGCGCTGCACACGGCTATAGAATCGTAGTGTCTTCTTGCCCCTCTCCCTCCACTCATATATATAGGTGGGGGAGGAGGGGAGGCAGCCTAGGGCAACCCCAAGAGGGCCGGCGGTCACCCTTGGCCCCTGCCCTAGCCGCACCCCCTTCCTTCTTGGGCGCGTGTGGGGAAGGCAGGAGGGGGCGCCCCCCTTTCCTTTATCTTAGGTGGAGGGATGGCGGGAGGGGCTAGCCCTCCCCCTTTCCTTCCATAGGGCCGGTGACCTAGAGGTGGGGCGCGCTAGCCCCTTGTCGGCTGGTATGCTCCCCTCTTTTGGCCCATATGGCCCAATAACCTCCCGGGGCCTCCCGAAACACCTTCCGGTGATCCGATGACTACCCGATACATTCCGAAACCTTTCCGGTGACCAAATAGCATCATCCTATATATCATTCCATACCTCTGGACCATTCTGGAGCTCCTCGTCATGTCCGTGATCTCATCCGGGACTCCGAACAACATTCGGTCATCAACTCACATAACTCATATAATACTATATCGTCAACGAACGTTAAGCATGCGGAACCTACGGGTTCGAGAATGATGTAGACATGACCGAGACACCTCTCCGGACAATAACCAATAGCGGGACCCGGATGCCCATATTGGTTCCTACATATTCTATGAAGATCTTTATCGGTCGAACCATATGACAACACACGTAATTCCCTTTGTCTGTCGGTATGTTACTTGCCTGAGATTCAATCGTCGGTATCTTCATACCTAGTTCATTCTCGTTACCGGCAAGTCTCTGTTCTCATTCCATAATACATCATCTCGTAACTAACTCCTTAGTCACTTTGCTTGCAAGCTTCTTGTGATGTGTATTACTGAGAGGGCCCAGAGATACCTCTCCGATACTCGGAGTTACAAATCCCAATCTCGATTCATGCCAACTCAACAGACACCTTCGGAGATACCTGTAGAGCATCTTTATGATCACCCAGTTACGTTGTGACGTTTGTTAGCACACAAGGCATTCCTCCGGGATCCGGGCGTTGCATGATCTCATGGTCGAAGGAACATGTATTTGACATTAAGAAAGCAGTAGCAATAAACTGAATTATCATATGCTAAGCTAACGGATGGGTCTTATCCATCACATCATTCTCCTAATGATGTGATCCCATTATGAAATGACAACACATGTCTATGGTTAGGAAACCTTAACCATCTTTTGATCAACGAGCTAGTCTAGTAGAGGCTCACTAGGGACACGGTATTAGTTTATGTATCCACACATGTATTTAAGTTTCTGGTCAATACAATTATAGCATGAATAATAAACCTCTATCATGAATAAGGAAATATAATAATAACAACTTTATTATTGCCTCTAGGGCATATTTTCATCAGTCTCCCACTTGCACTAGAGTCAATAATCTAGATTAAATAGTAATGAATCTAACACCCATGGAGTCTTGGTGCTGATCATGTTTTGCCCGCGGAAGAGGTTTTGTCAATGGGTCTGCTACATTCAGATCCATATGTATTTTGCAAATTTCTATGTCTCCATCGTTGACCTTTTCACGAATGGAGTTAAAGTGTAAGTGCATCTAGTGCCCCTTAGTGATTTTGGTGTATTGAAGTCTTATAGGTTAAGGGACTAATTCGTTTGTGAGTGTACACAAGTCTATAAGTCTATGAGGAGTTTGATATTTACAGAGAAAGTCGACCCCTAAAAATGAATGTCTTCAACTGAAGACTTTGACTTTCTGAAGACTTTGAAAGTGAAGAAATTGGTGTGACCGTGAAGACTTGATATTCATGCGAGGAACATGAAGCGTGTAGACTTTTGTTTTCGTAGTTTCATTTTCTCTTTCTTGAAGTCATAGGAAACACCGTACTGTTAAAGGGGGTCGAGGTAAAACTAACGAAAAGTTTCCAAGTGATGCTCATCTCAAAATCCTACACCTACCAATCATTTCGAGTGAAGCCATTGGAAATCTCATACAGTTCAGTCAATTTCTTCAGTGACAGAGACGAAGATCTTCTGGTCTCTGAGGAATTTGTTCTGACTAAGGAGTTAGGAATTCACCAGTGCGGATTGCCTACAAGTGAGGAACATGATATCCCTGAGGAATTTGATAGATCAAATATCCTACCGTTGCTGTGCTATGAGCCAGCTGTCCCAAAATATCTACCCACCTAGCGGTCATATCATTGAAGGGCATTTATGTCTTATCATGTCGGGCTGCTCCCTAGGCTATAAATAGCTGCCCCCTACAACCACTAGCTGGTTGGCTGCTCCGTGAGAAACTGACACTTGTCATTGAGAGCATCCCATCCTCTGAGGACTTTGAGCGAAAATCATCAAGTGAGGAAAACCCAAACCCAAACACCTACAAACCCAAAGTGATTGAGCATCACTGAAGAGATTGTTCCTGTGTGGAACTGATGCTTGTTACCTTTGAGGACTTTGCATCCTCCAGATGGTTAGGCATCATGGTCTAGAGCATCCAAGAGGAAATCGTGGATCACCGAGTGACTGGGTCTGTGAAGGTTTGGAAGTCACCTGAAGACTTACCACGAGTGATTGGGCGAGGTCTGTGTGACCTTAGCTCAAGGAGAATACGGCGAGGACTATGTGTCTGGGACTGTGTGTCCTCAGGTTTAAATACCAAGCCACTCCAACCAGACGTACAACTGTCACAGTAGTTGGAACTGGTCTACCAAATCACTGTCTTCACCGAGCTAACTGGTTCTATTTCCTCAACCCTTTCATTTCCTCATTCAGATACTGTTGTACTTGATCGTTACTGTTTGAAGACTTTGACTGAAGACTTTCTCAATTTCCTCAGTTCAATTTCTTCAGTCAGTTTGTCTTCAGCCTGCTTATCCTGGTTATATGCTACTTGTACTCTGTGCTTGCTTTCATTTCATCATGATGATTGTGCTTCTATTCTGTTATGCATGCATCTGAGTACTTATTCCGCTGATAAGTAGTTCGTTGCTTAGGAATTTCCTCACCCTAAAATTCCTCAGTGACGAATTTGTAAAAATCGCCTATTCACCCCCCTCTAGTAGATATAACGCACTTTCAATTGGTATTAGAGCAAGGTACTCCCTTGTTCTTTGTGATTTTGGTTTAACCACCTGGAGTATTAGTTATGTCGACCGCAGGTATGATCAAGGTCTCTGCTGGGTGTCCTACCTTCGATGGGACGGACTACCCCTACTGGAAGAATAAGATGCGAATGCATCTTGAGGCAATTGACAACGATCTCTGGTACGTTGTGGAAAATGGTGTTCCCTTTGTCACTCCTACCATCAACGTTGCTGATGTGAAGAGATTCAAGCAACTCGACTCTCAAGCGAAGAACATCATATGTGGCCATCTGAGCAAAGGGCAGTATGGCAGAGTGAGTGCTTTGGAGACAACTAAGCTAATCTAGGATAGGCTGTCCAAGGTCAACGAAGGAGTCTCAACACAGCGTGACTCTCGAGTTGACGTTCTTCGCAATCTCTTCAACCACTTCAAAATACTCGACAATGAAAATGTCCAGCAAACCTTCGATCGCCTCACTGACATCTCAAATGAGCTTCAAGCACTTGGTGCCACTGACATCACCGACCATGAGGTGGTGAATAAATTGCTAAGATCGCTTGATTCCTCGTTTGACACTCTTGCACTGATGATACAAGAACGTGGAGACTACAAGGCTCTTGATCCCGCTGATATCCTCGAGAGGCTAAACACTCATGAGTTCCAACTTGCTGAGAAGAGAGATCTCTATGGATCAAGCTATGGCAGAACACGTGCTTTGAAGGCCAAGGCAGTCTCTGAATCTGAAGGTGCGGATTCTGGTAGCAGCCTTGGTGATCCTGAAGAACTGAGCCAGGAGCTGGCAATGCTCGTGAGGAAATTCCAGAAGTTCTCAAGACGTGGTCGCTTTGGAAAATCCTCAAGAAGTGATGACATGAGATCAGATTCCTCATCCCGTGACTACAAGAAGAGAACTTGCCAAAAATGCAAGAAACCTGGTCACTACATTTAAGATTGTCCTCTGTGGGAAAAGGAATCAAAGAAGAAGAAATACAAGGATTACAGTTCTGATGACTCAAAGAAGAAGAAGAAATCTTCAAAGTCCTCATCATCAAAATCCTCGAAGTCTTCATCTCACAAGAAGAGCAGCTCCAAAAAGGCCCGCGCATTCATTGGCAAGGAAATGGACTCTGAAGCTGAATCTGAGGAAAATGAGGAAGAGGAGGCATCTCGAGGAGTCAGAATCTGGTGTGGCGAGCCTAGCCCTCGCTACTACTTTCGTCAGCAAGTCCATCTTCAACTCTGAGGAGAATGACTTCCCCAACACGGCTGACGATGGCAATGATGACTATGCTCCCACCTATTGCTTCATGGCAAAGAGTGCCAAATATCCCTCCTCTGAATCAAGTGAGGATGAATCTGATGAAAACCTCAAGCCTAGTTACTCTAAACTTGCTAAGATTGCTGTGAAACAACAAAAGGCTTTTGAAAAGGTTCAAAATATGCTAGACAAAAGCGATGATATGTTGGGTGAAGAAATGGATCGCACTCAAACCTTGACTGATAATCTTCAGAGACTTCAGTCCAAGTTTGATAACCTTCAGAGTCATCATAACACTCTCTTATCTGATCATGAGAAGCTTTCTTATGAATTTCTTCAAAGAAAGCAGGATCTTGAGAAGCTAAGGGTGAGTTATGAAGATCTTCAGAAGGAGCATGATTCATTGCTTGCTCAACAGATCAGTGCTGCTCAGGAAGAATTCATTCCACCATGTTTGAAATGCATTGAATGTGAATCTGCTAATTCTTCACCTGAAAGTTCAAATGCTTATATTGCTGCAAATTCTTCAACTGTCTCTGCTATCACTAATTCCTCATCTGAGGATGCTACTAGTATCACTGACAATGCAGGGCTGAAGGAATTGTATGTGACAGTCATGTACAAAAGCCTCAAAGGGCATCAGGCACTTTGTGATGTGCTTAAAAAGCAAATTCTCAACATGAACCCTAGGAAAGAGGGTATTGCCTTTGAGAGGAAACTCAATGATGATGGGACCTACTGGAAACCTGAGAAGTATCTCAAAACCTCATGGGTTGCTGCAAAGGGACCACCTGTAGATCCATCTACTTTATCTGGCTTTACATGTGAATCTTCATATTCTTCTGATGAGTCATTTGACTCTAACTATAAACTGTTCAAGAATCAGAATGGTGAAGTATTTTCTCGATATGTTGGCACTAACTGCAGGAATGGTTCCCCTATGAAGAAAATCTGGGTTCCCAAAAGGTGCCTTGAAAGTCTTCAGGTGAATGTCATCATGACACCACCTGTTAAGAATAGGAACCCCAGATCAAATTCTTCATATGGACCAAAGTCTTCATATGGATCCAAGTCCTCATATGGACCACATTCCTCACGTGGATCAAATTCTTCATATGGATCAAAGTCCTCATATGAACATCATCGTGCTAACACTTCTGTTTCGTAGGGAAAGACCAAGGGCTATGAATATGTGCATTATTCCTCAAATCATTATGTTCATAAGTCCTCAAAGAATTTCTCTGCCTATTCATATGCTTACCCTAACCCCTCTTCTATGAAACGAAGTGGACTGGCTTCTATGCCACCTTTCTCTTATGGAGCTCACAGAATGATGAACTCTTTGCCACCCCTCCAGATGTGGGTGGTGAAGAAAAAGAACTAATCTCTTATGCAGGGTCAGGTCTCCAGACGAACTTAAGCGTCTGAAGAATTTGCTGGAGGCCTGAATAATGCTTGAAAGGACGCAAGCTAATCATGAAGAAATGATTTTTCATTTTTCACGTCCTCATACTGCTATATCTGTTCTATTGCTTGATGAATTTGATGTCATATTCTTCACTAATGAAGTATATGAGTTCGTAAGATGCACTAATTCATCTGCAGGATGATCAACCAAAAGCTACTGAGTGGGTCCTCGACAGTGGATGTACAAATCAGATGACTGGTGACAGGAACTTATTGATGGACACTGCTTTATCTCCATCGCATCTGAAGCATATCACCTACGCTGACAAAGGCAAAAGCAAGGTATTGGGTCTAGGTAAGGTTGCGATCTCAAAGGATCGACACATGGAAAAAGTCATGCTTGTCGAGTCCTTAGGATTCAACCTCATGTCTATCTCAATGCTTTGTGATCTTGATATGGTTGTTGCCTTTGGCAAGTATCATTGTGTTGTGATCATGGAAGCTGACAATTCCAAAGTCTTCGAAGGCTTTGGGAGAGGAGACCTGTATATTGCTGATTTCTCTACAGGTCCACAACCTGCTACATGTCTACTTGCAAAAGCTTCAGAAGGATGGCTATGGCATCGATGACTTGGTCATGTTGGCATGAGGAACTTGCACACGCTCGCGAAGAAGAAACACGTCATTGGCATCGAGGATGTCAATTCCTCAAGGATCACCTATGTGGAGCTTGTGAAGCTTGAAAGATGACCAAGGCCAACCATCCCTCAAAGACTATCATGACTACCACTCGTCCATTTGAATTGCTTCACATGGATCTCTTTGGCCCTACTCACTATGCCACATCATCAACATGGTATATCTTCACAAATTCTTCAAAAAGACCTCATATGAACTCCTCACTGACAAGAAACCCAAAGTGAGTTATTTCAAAGTCTTCGGTGCTAAATGTTGGATTAGAGATCCTCATCACAATTCTAAATTTGCACCGAAAGAACATGAAGGTTTTATGCTTGGTTACGGAAAGGACTCGCACACCTACAGAGTCTTCAACACCGTGCATCACAAGGTTGTTGAAACTATAGATGTGCGGTTCGATGAAACTAATGGCTCGCAAAGAGAGCACCTACCTCCTGTGCTAGATGAAAAGTCACCTGAGGAATCCATAAAGTTCAAGGCTACTGAGGATGTCATTCCTACTGGAGAATCTGCTGAAGAAGTCATTCCAGAACATGAAGAACATCATGCTGGTGCACCTGAAGAAAATGCTGATCCGACTCAACGTCATCAACCCGCTCATCCTCGCGTTGCAAATGAAGTGCAGATTGAGAAAATCATCAGCGACATCAACGCACCAGGTCCTCTAACACGCTCAAAAGCTTCACATCTGTCTAACTTTTGTGGGCACTTTGCTTTTGTCTCTATCACAAAGCCCACCAAAGTAGATGAGGCATTTCTAGAGCCTGAGTGGATTCAAGCGATGCAAGATGAATTACATCAGTTCGAGCTCAACAATGTCTGGGAACTTGTCAAGCGACCAGACCCTCGCAAGCACAATATCATCGGCACCAAATGGATCTACCGCAACAAGCAAGATGAAAATGGCCTTGTGGTGAGGATAAGGCACGGCTTGTAGCTCAAGGCTACACACAGGTTGAAGGAATTGATTTTGATGAAACTTTTGCACCTGTTGCTAGACTTGAGGCTATTCGCATATTACTTGCTTATGCTAACCATCATAATATCATCTTATATCAAATGGATGTGAAAAGTGCATTCATCAATGGTAAGCTTGAGGAAGAAGTATATGTTGCTCAACCCCCAGGTTTTGAAGATCCAAAGCATCCTGACAAAGTCTTCAGACTCAGTAAGGCCCTCTATGACCTCAAGCAGGCCCCTCGGGCATGGTATAATACTTTGAAGGAATTCCTCATGAAGAAAGGCTTCAAACCCAGTTCACTTGACCCAACTCTTTTCACCAAAACCTATGATGTTGAATTATTCGTGTGCCAAATATATGTTGATGATACCATCTTTGGCTGTACTAACCAATGTTACAGTGATGAATTTGCCTATATGATGAGTGAAGAATATCAAATGGCTATGATGGGAGAATTGAAATTCTTCTTAGGTCTTCAAATACGTCAACAGCGCAACGGCATCTTCATATCTCAGGAGAAATACCTCAAGAATGTATTGAGGAAATTCGGCATGCAAGATTGCAAAGGCGTCAAAATCCCTATGCCCACAAATGGCCATCTATGCACTGATGAAAATGGTATTGACTTCGATCAAAAGGTATACCGCTCCATGATTGGTTCTTTATTGTATCTATGTGCATCTAGGCCAGATATTATGCTTAGTGTTTGCATGTGTGCCCGTTTTCAAGCTACACCGAAGGAATCACACCATAAGGCTGTGAAGCATATTCTTCGATATCTAGCTCACACTCCAACACTTGGATTATGGTACCCCAAGGGCTCGGCTTTTGATCTCATTGGATATTCAGACTCTGACTATGTTGGTGATCATGTGGACCGCAAGTCAACATCAGGCACATGACATTTCCTCGGACGATCCTTGGTATGTAGGTCCTCGAAGAAATAGAACTGCGTATCACTCTCTACTGCTGAAGCTGAGTACATTGTTGCTGGTTCGTGTTGTGCTCAATTGCTATGGATGAAGCAAACCCTCAAGGACTATGGCATCAATGTGAAGAATGTGCCTCTCTACTGTGACAATGATAGTGCCATCAAGATTGCTCATAACCCAGTTCAGCACTCGAAGACAAAGCACATCCAGATTCGTCATCATTTTCTTCGTGATCATGTGTTGAAGGGCGACATCTCTATTGAGCACGTGAAGACTGAAGAACAGCTATCCGATATCTTCACAAAGCCCTTGGATGAGAAGATATTTAGCAAGTTGCGGTGTGAGCTAAATATCTTAGAATCTTCGAATGTCCTTTGAAAAGGACACGCATCCTAACACTTATGCAAAATTGATGACTTAGATGTGCAACACACAAAGTAACGTTTTTCTTCAATCGATGAAGACTAACCCTCTAAGTGTGAAGAAATTAATGAAGAATTTGATTCTCAGAGCCCTACGACAATTGTATGCGGCGTCTGAAATCATCATGCTTATACGGTGGGTCACGCCACCAACAAAAGTTGAAATTCTTCAATTTGAGTTTTTCTTCATTTTTGAAATTCCTCGGTTGTTCAATTTCTTCAACTTTGCATTGTCTTCACTCTTTTCGTCTGTGTTCTTCATTGACTATATATATATATTTGAGTTTTCAGTCCTCTACAGCATTCACTTATTGCTAATTCTTCAAGTTGACTTTTTTGCTAAGTGAATGTGATCGGACCCGTCCCCCTCTATGCTAAACTCAACCTACTCTGTTCACAAATTATTCATGTGCGTTCTATTTGAAACCCGTTCAAAATCTTCACTGTGTCCTTGTCAGCTGAAGAATTTGCGAATGAAACTTTAAAATATTCTTATCTGAATTTTTGGCTTTTGCCGCTCAAACCATTCCACATCCCTCGATAAGATTTATCTATTCACCCACGATCTCGCACGATCTCCACCTCTCTGTACGTGGGTGACACATGTCGCTAGGATGAGAAGGGTCAGGGGCACGTTCGTCCATTTTCCTCGGGCGAACGGTTTTTCACGTCGGTTATAAATACCCCTCACCCTGCTCAGACTTCATTTACCCCGCTCGACCTCACTCCCCTCGCTCGAGCTCTTAGACCTAGCACCGCTGCTACTTCCATCGTCGCCGGTGAGGAAGAGCTTCACTGCCTCGACCTCGTCGCCGTCGTACTCGCGCCGGCCGCGGAAATCTTCACTCCGCCGCCACCGTAGCTGTCTTCCTCTGCAAAATTAGGGCGTGGAAGATCTGAATGGACGGACTTCCAATCTAGAACTCCCAGTTCATCGTGTTCTTCATCAAGGGTAAATAAAATTTATTTTTACTACCCTTGTTGATCTGATGATTTCCACAAAATCTTCAAAAGGTGTTTATTCTTCAACTTCCACACACGTAAACACCTCACATGCATCTGTTCTTGATCTGTTTCTCTAAGCAACATTTTTCTTCAAAATTCCTCAATTGTGTGGATTTTCCAATCTATACAACTCTGGAACCTAAGTCAAAGAACGCTTGGTGAAATTCCTCAAGACACCTCTGGTCAAATTCCTCAAACTTGTTCATTTTACAAAACTTCTGAAAACGCATATGACCTCTCCAAATTCTTCGCACCTATACTCTATTCACAGGTACTCATGTCCGCTGCTGAATCACTAGGTTCTCAACAACTTAACTCATTTGCAGCGTTCCTCGAAGACAAGTTACATACCTCTTCAGAGAATTCTATTGTTCAAATTCCTCAGTTGAAGACAATGGCTGATGGCAAGAGACCTCAGAAGGGTGGGAAGAAATTGGAAGTTAACACTGCTTTTGAAATCCCTGAAGATATCTATGCAGGGTATTGCACACCTGATGAAGCAATTCATGGCAAGGAGACGAAGAATGAGCGCAAAGTGCGCATTCAGAAAATTGAGAGGAGATGGGCCAGAGAATGGAGGGAATATCGCTGTGTTACTCCCAAGTACATGAAGAAATTCGCTGTACACCCTCCATGCCCAAGACCTCCATTGGTACCAGGCCAAGTTGCTAATCCCTCTAGCATCAGAAGAGGTGAGGAGTTTCCCGCTGAATGGGTCAAGCGACAAGCTAAGTTGGCCAAAGTGGCAAAAGAAGCAGTGAGGAAATTCAACGAAGACTCTGCTGCTGCTGCTGAAGCCTCTGCTAGCAAACCCAAGAAGGCTATGCCCAAGAAGCCAGCTCGCAAGCCCAGTTCCTCATAAATGCCCTCACGGCCAAGCTCACAAAGCCCTCACGGCAAATTCCTCAAGCAGCACCAGTCCCCTCTGCTTCAAGACCTTCAGCTGCTACAAAGTCCTCGGCACCTACGCATCTCACCACTTGCCAAAGGACCATAGGCATCTCAATTGCTTCAGGAGCATCTGCAAGTTCTTCAGCTCCTCCGCGGTCCTCAACAGGCCCAACTTTGCTGAAGACCAAGGCCACTGCTGGACGAGGCACTAGACCAAGTCCTCACAAGAAGCAGGTTGCCTTTCATGTGCCGTCCAGTGAAGACGAAGCTGATGATGAAGAACTCGCTGAAATCATCAAAGACAGACAGCAACGGGCCGCTAGAGCCAAAGGCACAGATGTGCCTCTTCTGTTGGATCCCAAGTTGATCCTCTATTTCATTGATCTCTGGCACAAGGACCCCAACACTCCTATGTCTGACTTCAATCTCACACCTGGCCAAAGTCACATGTTGACAACCTTCATAGGCAAGGAAAAATGGAAATTTAAAAAGGCCAGGCAACTGAAGAAAGCTCAGTACAAGAAAGAGCGTTTCCTGAAGAAGAACGTTGTCAAAATGACAACTGATGAACTTGTGACCATAGAAGCTGAGATCAAAACCCTCAGTGATGAATTTGACGCCTACCGTGCAGATTGGCTAGGAGCCAAGGTCAGATTCGTCAAGATGGCTGAAAGATTCCCCTCAAATGTTGCAGCCCCAATGCAACGTGAATCTCCTCAGGCTGAAGCTTCTGCACAGCCAACTGAAGAACATGCAAGCACAACTGATGATAATCTGACTGTTGATGATTCTGAAACCACCAGGGCCGATGAAGACATTCCAGCCGCTGAAGAAACTGCCAGGGCAACCTCTAGTGTTGCGCCTGAGGATCAATCCAGGCCAGCTGAAGCATTTGTTGCTACGCCTGAAGACACTAACAATGCCAGGGCAACTGCATCAGTTGCGCCTGAAGAAACTGAACCAAATTCCTCTGCTCCTCCTGCACCAACAACAAGCATCAACCTTCCTTCTACATCAAAAGCAAAGAAAACCAAGGCTGCAGAGCGAGCAACTGTAAAGAAAAGGAAAGCATCTGCTTCCTCAAAGTCTTCAGCTCCCAAGAAGGCGAAGACTTTGACAAGCTCGTATGAAAATCCTATCGATGCTATTCCTGTTTCAAGCATGCCATCAAAGGAGATTGTACCCTTTGGTGAAGAATATGTGATTCCCAATGAATCAGATGAAGAAGATCCTTCTGCTGCTTCGACAGAGCAGTTGGATGAAGAAATTGAAGTGGATAACATCCCTTCAACCCCACTAGTATCCTCGCCCATGCCTCAGTTCACTGCTGAAGAGGCCGGCGTTGAAGAAATTGATGAAGAAGATGAAGACGTGGACATTGGGTGCACCACTCCAATTCCGAATGATGACTACTGGGAAAGTCATCACCCCAATTCACCAATGTTCACCCCTCTGCAACAGATTCCTCGGTCCCCTGTCCAAACTGAAAAAATTCACACGGGCTCTGAAGAACCTCAAGCTTCTCTTCTTACCATCCCTGAAGAAGTTCCAGCCACTAGTGCTGATGTAAATGCTGCTGAAGAAATGGAGACCCAGGCTGCTACTAATGACATTGCACCTGAAATTCCTCAGCCTGCGGCTCCAGAGACTGTGATTCAAGAGGCTGTGAAGACTTTGACTGACACTCCTTAGCCCAAGCCCAAGAATCCCTTCTCCAAGAAACAGAAGTTCAAAGCTGAAGATTTCTTCAATGAGCACATTTTCTTCACTGACTCCAATCCCTATGACTCTGCTCGTCTTCGACGCAAGCACTTCTGGACAACAATTCAGATGAACTTCTATTCTTCACTACTGTTTATAAGGACAAGATCTTTGACCATGAGCACATTCCTCATGTGGATATGGAGTCGCTGTCCTGCTTCACCCCAGTCCTTAGTGTTCTTCATGATGCTGGGCTGCTCAACTTCTGCACCGACATCTGCGACTGGAATGAAGAACTCCTTCTTCAGTTCTATGCCACGTTGCACATCACCGGCAACGCTGAAGATGTGAATTCATGGGTGTTGGACTGGATGACTGAAAACACTCACTACAAAGCACCGGCCTCTGAATTACTTCATGCCATCCCAGTCAGTCCTCCCCTTGAAGGTGCAAGGCTCATCTACCATGGCACTGAACTATCTGATCATTTCATGCAAGTGCTGATGAAGCCTTTGAAGCCTGGACAAGCTCCTAGGACCAAATTCCTCGTCAAGGAATTGCTCTATGTGCCAAGGACAGTTTACAGGATATTGACCAAGACCCTCAGTCCAATCAAGGGCCACGACTCTAATGAAGAAGAAGTTGTTGGCATCATGAAGAATCTGCTTTTCAACATCATACATGGTGTGCCTATCAACTACCATGATTTCTTCATGAGGACTTTGGCCAATGTCGCTCTTTCACCATTTGAATTGAAGCCTTACGCTCCCTGGATCATGAGATTCATTAGATCAAGGTACTATAAGGCTGACACTCTCAACCATGGCAGCTACTTGCCCCCAATTGAAGTCCTCAAATGGACTATTTCCTCAACTGATAAGAAGGGCAAGGCCCCTGTTATTGATGAAGGCACTCGTCCATTGGATGGCCAGTTTCGCAAAGCTGCATCTTACTCCACCAATGATGACTCTGCCACTCATGACACTGTCGCAAATGCTTCAAAGCCAAATCCTCAAGGCACTGCTCCAAGGGTGATGACTGATCGTGAGCTTCTCCTCAGTCTTCATCAAAAGGTCGATCACAACCACAAATGGGTCAAACGACAGTTTGGTTCAATTCTTCAGAACATGACAATCACGCAGAACTCTGTGAAGAAGAACCATTACTATCTGCATGAAGTATTTGATCGCACCTGGGCTGTTCTGTCTCATCTCTACGGTGAAGAAGATCTCAAACAGATGGGCTTCAAGCAGGACTTTGACTGGTCTCAGCCACCTTCGAAGAAATTTAAGAAGGTCAAAGTTCCTCACTTGGTGGCCAGCTCCTACTCTTCATCGCGCGAGACTGATGAATATGAAGACTTGGATGACATTGCGGCAGGCCCTACATCAACAAACGACCCCAACAACGCTGGCGCTCCTCCATCAACTTCGTGATGATATTCTTCAGGGGCGTTAGTCCTCACTTTTCGTCCCTTTTGGTCATTTGATGACAAAGGGGGAGAAATTTGAGTTAGTCTTCAAGCGGGTCTATATATATGGGCGTTTTTTTGCTAAGTTAAAACTCTCGTTCTTCTGAAGATTTTGTTGGATCGAGTTGTAAACTTAAGTCCGATGGTGGTATGATACTTTTGCTATGTTCTTCTGCATGCTATTTGCTCATATATGTTAATGCACGCATGCTGAATTACATCAGTCACCATATTTCATCATGCATTTCAAATTCTACATATCATATGTTAAATGCGTGTATGAATTACAAGATATAGGGGGAGATCTCCATGATTCTACTCTACAATGTGCATTGCTACTCAAAAGCAAATTCCTCACTTATGCACATCTTCAGGGGGAGTTCTTCTATATCTTGCAATCAAATTCCTCAATATCAGTATTTACACTTCACATGTTTATCCTCGTTGAAAACTTAACCTATATTGTCATCAATCACCAAAAAGGGGGAGATTGTAAGTGCATCTAGTGCCCCTTAGTGATTTTGGTGTATTGAAGACTTATAGGTTAAGGGACTAATGTGTTTGTGAGTGTACACAGATCTATAAGTCTATGAGGAGTTTGATATTTACAGAGAAAGTCGACCCCTAAAAATGAATGTCTTCAACTGAAGACTTTGACTTTATGAAGACTTTGAAAGTGAAGAAATTGGTGTGACCGTGAAGACTTGATATTCATGCGAGGAACATGAAGCGTGAAGACTTTTGTTTTCGTAGTTTCATTTTCTCTTTCTTGAAGTCATAGGAAACACCGTACTGTTAAAGGGGGTCGAGGTAAAACTAAGGAAAAGTTTCCAAGTGATGCTCATCTCAAAATCTTACACCTACCAATCCTTTCGAGTGAAGCCATTGGAAATCTCATACAGTTCAGTCAATTTCTTCAGTGACAGAGACGAAGATCTTCTGGTCTCTGAGGAATTTGTTTTGACTGAGGAGTTAGGAATTCACCAGTGCAGATTGCCTACAAGTGAGGAACATGATAGCCCTGAGGATTTTGATAGATCAAATATCCAACCGTTGTTGTGCTATGAGCCAGCTGTCTCAAAATATCTACCCACCTAACGGTCATATCATTGAAGGGCATTTATGTCTTATCATGTCGGGCTGCTCCCTAGGCTATAAATAGCCGCCCCCTACAACCACTAGCTGATTGGCTGCTCCGCGAGAAATTGACACTTGTCATTGAGAGCATCCCATCCTCCGAGGACTTTGAGGAAAAATCATCAAGTGAGGAAAACCCAAACCCAAACACCTACAAACCCAAAGTGATTGAGCATCACTGAAGAGATTGTTCCTGTGTGGAACCGATGCTTGTTACCTTTGAGGACTGTGCATCCTCCAGACGGTTAGGCGTCATGGTCTAGAGCATCCAAGAGGAAATCGTGGATCGCCGAGTGACTGAGTCTGTGAAGGTTTGGAAGTCACCTGAAGACTTACCACGAGTGATTGGGCGAGGTCTATGTGACCTTAGCTCAAGGAGAATACGGTGGGGACTATGTGTCCGGGACTGTGTGTCCTCAGGTTTAAATACCTAGCTGCTCCAACCAGACGTACAACTGTCACAGGAGTTGGAACTGGTCTACCAAATCACTGTCTTCACCGAGCTAACTGGTTCTATTTCCTCAACCCTTTCATTTCCTCATTCAGATACCGTTGTACTTGATCATTACTGTTTGAAGACTTTGACTGAAGACTTTCTCAATTTCCTCAGTTCAATTTCTTCAGTCAGTTTGTCTTCAGCCTGCTTATCCTGGTTATATGCTACTTGCACTCTGTGCTTGCTTTCATTTCATCATGATGACTGTGCTTCTATTCTATTATGCATGCATCTGAGTACTTATTCCGCTGCTAAGTAGTTCGTTGCTTAGGAATTTCCTCACCCTGAAATTCCTCAATAACGAATTTGTAAAAATCGCCTATTCACCCCTCCTCTAGTCGATATAACGCACTTTCATGAACCGTCTCTTGGTGTGTTTGGTTCTCTTGTGAAACCTGGATTCCTTCGCTAAGGCAATTGCTCCAGTGTTGTCACAAAAGATTTTCATTGGACCCGATGCTCTGGGTATTACACCCATATCAGATATGAACTCCTTCATCTAGACTCCTTCATGTGCTTCTTCCAAAGCGGCTATGTACTCCGCTTCACACGTAGATCCCGCTGCGACGCTCTGCTTGGAACTGCACCAACTGACAGCTCCACCATTCAATATAAATACGTATCCGGTTTGTGACTTAGAGTCATCTGGATCAGTGTCGAAGCTAGCATCGATGTAACCATTTATGACGAGCTCTTCGTCACCTCCATAAACGAGAAACATATCCTTTGTCCTTTTCAGATACTTCAGGATGTTCTTGATCGTTGTCTAGTAATCAACTCCTGGATTACTTTGGTACCTCCCTGCCAAACTTATGACAAGGCACACATCAGGTCTGGTACACAGCATAGCATACATGATAGAACCTATGGCTGAGGCATAGGGAAAGACTTTCATTTTCTCTCTATCTTCTGCCGTGGTCGGGCTTTGAGTCTGACTCAATTTCACACCTTGCAACACAGGCAAGAACCCTTTCTTTGACTGGTCCATTTTGAACTTCTTCAGAACTTTGTCAAGGCATGTGCTTTGTGAAAGTCCTATTAAGCGTCTTGATCTATCCCTATAGATCTTGATGCCCAATATATAAGCAGCTTCACGGAGGTCTTTCATTGAAAAATTCTTATTCAAGTATCCTTTTATGCTATCCAGATATTCTATATCATTTCCAATCAACAATATGTCATCCACATATAATATCAGAAATGCTACAGAGCTCCCACTCACTTTCTTGTAAATACAGGCTTCACCGTAAGTCTGTATAAAACCATATGCTTTGATCACCTCATCAAAGCGTATATTCCAACTCCAAGATGCTTGCACCAGTCCATAGATGGATCGCTGGAGCTTGCACACTTTGTCAGCACCTTTAGAATCAACAAACCTTCTGGTTGCATCATATGCAACTCTTCTTTAAGAAATCCATTAAGGGATGCAGTTTTGACGTCCATTTGCCAGATTTCATAATCATAAAATGCGGCAATTTCTAACATGATTCGGACAGACTTAAGCATCGCTACGAGTGAGAAAATCTCATCGTAGTCAACACCTTGAACTTGTCAAAAACTGTTTTTCGACAATTCAAGCTTTGTAGATAGTAACACTAATATCAGCGTCCGTCTTCCTCTTGAAGATTCATTTATTCTCAATAGCTTGCCGATCATCGGGCAAGTCCACCAAAGTCCACACTTTGTTCTCATACATGGATCCTATCTCAGATTTCATGGCCTCAAGCCATTTGCCAGAATCTGGGCTCATCATAGCTTTTTCATAGTTCGAAGGTTCACCGTTGTCTAACAACATGACTTCCAGGACAGGATTACCGTACGACTCTGGTGCAGTACGTGTTCTGGTCGACCTATGAGGTTCAGTAGTAACTTGATCAGAAGTATCATGATCATCATCATTACCTTCCTCTCTAGTTGGTGGAGGCATCACGGGAACGATTTTCTCTTATGTGCTACTTTTCAATTCGAGAGAAGGCACAACTACCTCATAATGTTCTACTTTCCTCCCACTCACTTCTTTTGAGAGAAACTCCTTCTCTAGAAAGGACCCATTCTTAGCAACAAAGATCTTGCCTTCGGATCTGTGGTAGAAGGTGTACCCAATAGTTTCTTTAAGGTATCCTATGAAGATGCACTTATACGATTTGGATTCGAGCTTATCATGCTGAAGCCTTTTTACATAAGTGTCGCATCCCCAAACTTTAAGAAACGACAGCTTAGGTTTCTTGCCAAACCATAGTTCATACAGTGTCGTCTCAACGGGTTTAGACGATGCCCTATTTAACGTGAATGCGGCTGTCTCTAATGCATAACCCCAAAATGATAAAGGCAAATTGGTAAGAGACGTCATAGAACGCACCATATCTAATAAAGTACGATTATGACATTCGGACACACCATTACGCTGTGTTGTTCCAGGTGGCGTGAGTTGTGAAACAATTCCACATTATTTTAAATGAAGGCCAAACTCGTAACTCAAATATTCGCCTCCGCGATCAGATCATAGAAACTTTATTTTCTTGTTACGATGATTCTCTACTTCACTCTGAAATTCTTTGAACTTTTCAAATGTTTCAGACTTGTGTTTCATCAAATAGATATACCCATACCTACTTAAATCATCTTTGAAGGTCAGAAAACAACGATACCCACTGCGTGCCTCAACACTCATCAGACCGCATACATCGGTATGTATTATTTCCAATAAGTCATTAGCTCACTCCATTGTTCCCCCCCCCCCCCCCCCCCCCCCCCCCCCCCCCCCCCCCCCCCCCCCCCCCCCCCCCCCCCCCCCCCCCCCCCCCCCCCCCCCCCCCCCCCCCCCCCCCCCCCCCCCCCCCCCCCCCCCCCCCCCCCCCCCCCCCCCCCCCCCCCCCCCCCCCCCCCCCCCCCCCCCCCCCCCCCCCCCCCCCCCCCCCCCCCCCCCCCCCCCCCCCCCCCCCCCCCCCCCCCCCCCCCCCCCCCCCCCCCCCCCCCCCCCCCCCCCCCCCCCCCCCCCCCCCCCCCCCCCCCCCCCCCCCCCCCCCCCCCCCCCCCCCCCCCCCCCCCCCCCCCCCCCCCCCCCCCCCCCCCCCCCCCCCCCCCCCCCCCCCCCCCCCCCCCCGGGAGCGGCAACTTGCTTGCCATTCTTCTTGAAGTTCCCTTTATTTCTATTGCCCTTTTTCTTGAAACTACTAGCCTTGTTAACCATCAACACTTGATTCTCCTTCTTGATTTCTACCTCCGCCGATTTCAGCATCACAAAGAGCTCGGGAATCATTTTCGTCATCCCTTGCATACTATAGTTCATCATGAAGCCTTTGTAGCTTGGTGGCAGTGACTGAAGAACTCTGTTAATAACACTCTCAACTGGAAGATTAATTCCCAGCTGAGTCAAGTGGTTATGATACCCAGACATTTTGAGTATGTGTTCACTGACAGAACTGTTCTCCTCCATCTTATAGCTAAAGAACTTGTTGGAGACTTCATATCTCTCAACCCGGGCATTTGCTTGAAATATGAACTTCAGCTCTTGGAACATCTCATATGCTCCATGGTGTTCAAAACGCTTTTGAAGTCCCGGTTCTAAGCCATAAAGCATGGCACACTGAACTATTGAGTAGTCATCAGATCGAGCCTGCCAGACATTCATAACATCTGTAGTAGCTCTTGCAGCAGGTCTGTCACCTAGCGGTGCATCAAGGACATAATTCTTCTGTGCAGCAATGAGGATAATCCTCAAGTTACGGACCCAGTCCGTGTAGTTGCTACCATCATCTTTCAACTTATCTTTCTCTAGGAACGCATTAAAATTCAAGGGAATGGTAGCATGGGCCATTGATCTACAACATAGATATGCAAAACTATTAAGACTAAAGTTCATGATAAATTTTAGTTCAAATAATCAAATTACTAATGAACTCCCACTTAAATCAACATCCCTCAAGTTATTTAAGTGATACATGATCCAAATCAACTAACCCATGTCCGATCATCACGTGAGATGGGGTAGTCTTCAATGGTGAACATCTCTATGTTGATCATATCTATTATATGACTCACGTTCGACATTTCGGTCTTCAGTGTTCCGAGTCCATGTCTGTACATGCTAGGCTCGTCAAGTTTAACCCAAGTATTATGCATGTGCAAAACTGGCTTACACCCGTTGTATGTGAATGTAGAGTCTATTACACTCGATCATCACGAGGTGCTTCAAAACGATGAACTTTAGCAACTGTGCATACTCAGGGAGAATACTTTTATCTTGAAATTAAGTGAAGGGGTCATATTATAATGCTACCGTCGCTCTAAGAAAATTAAGATGCATAAAGGATAAACATCACATGCAATCAAAATATGTGACATGATATGTCCATCGTCATCTTATGCTTTTGATCTCCATCTCCAAAGCATCGGCGTGATCTCCATCGTCACCGCCATGACACCTTGATTTCCATCGTTGCGTCGGGATCATCTCGCCAACTATTGCTTCTACAACTATTGCTAACGCATAGCGATAAAGTGAAGCAATTACATGACGCTTAAGTGATTGACACGGAGGTCATACAATAATTAAAGACGACCCTAAGGCTCCTGCCGGTTGTCGAACCCATCGACATGCAAGTCGTGAACTTATTACAAAACATGATCATCTCATACAACAATGTATATCACATCACGTCTTGACCATATCACATCACAATATACCCTGCAAAAACAAGTTAGACGTCCTCTACTTTGTTGTTACAAGTTTTACGTGGCTGCTATGGGCAACTAGCAAGAACCGTTCTTACCTACGCAAAACCACAACGGTGAATATCAAGTTTGTTGTTTTAACCTTCTTCAAGGATCGGCCGTAGTCAAATTCGATTCAACTAAAGTAGGAGAAACAGACACCCGCCAACCACCTTTATGCAAAACAAGTTGCATGTCAGTTGGTGGAACCGGTCTCATGTGCGTGGACATGTAAGGTTAGTCCGGGTCGCTTCATCCCACAATACCGCCGAATCAAAGTAAGACGTTGGTGGTAAGCAGTATGACCATCACTGCCCACAACTTCTTTGTGTTCTACTCGTGCATATCATCTAAGCATAGACTTGGCTCAGATGCCACTGTTGGGGAACGTTGCATGGAAAACAAAAAAAATTCTACGCACACGCAAGATCTTTCCATGGAGATGCATAGCTACGAGAGGGGAGAGTGTGTCTACGTACCCTCGTAGCCCGTTAAGCGGAAGCGTTTATCAACACGGTTAAGGATGGTAATGGGTAGGGTATGGGCAGGGTAGAGCAATACCATACCCATACCCGTATAGTCAGTGGGTACAAAATTCTACCCATACCCGTACCCATCGGTATGATGCTTTACCCATACCCATACCCGACGGGTACCCGTACCCATTGGGTACCCAACGGGTAGAACAAATAGTACACAAGTTATTCACAATTTTACACTCATTGATAGCACATTTGACAAAAAAATTCAATTACCTCAGCTCAATAACAGGTAGATGAGTAAATGACCAATATCAAAATTTAGAAACCACACCATACTCTTAAGTCAATAGGAGTAGGTGAGTCACATGACAAATTAATGACTAATTGATGATAAATTAACATTAGTTCACAAACGAGCAGGGTATGGGTATACCCGCGGGTACAAGGCTATACCTGTACCCTACCCATGACTTAACGGGTAGGGTATGGGTACTACCCATGAGTATAAAAGTGTGTCCATACCCTGCCCATGTGGGTATGGTACCCGCGAGTACACGTACCTGTGGGTAAAATTGCCATCCTTAAACGCGGTTGATGTAGTCATACACCTTCACGATCCGCCCGATCAAGTATCGAACGTACGGCACCTCCGCGTTCAACACACGTTCAGCTCGATGATGTCCTCGCCTTCTTGATCCAGCAAGATCCCCCCCCCCCCCCCCCCCCCCCCCCCCCCCCCCCCCCCCCCCCCCCCCCCCCCCCCCCCCCCCCCCCCCCCCCCCCCCCCCCCCCCCCCCCCCCCCCCCCCCCCCCCCCCCCCCCCCCCCCCCCCCCCCCCCCCCCCCCCCCCCCCCCCCCCCCCCCCCCCCCCCCCCCCCCCCCCCCCCCCCCCCCCCCCCCCCCCCCCCCCCCCCCCCCCCCCCCCCCCCCCCCCCCCCCCCCCCCCCCCCCCCCCCCCCCCCCCCCCCCCCCCCCCCCCCCCCCCCCCCCCCCCCCCCCCCCCCCCCCCCCCCCCCCCCCCCCCCCCCCCCCCCCCCCCCCCCCCCCCCCCCCCCCCCCCCCCCCCCCCCCCCCCCCCCCCCCCCCCCCCCCCCCCCCCCCCCCCCCCCCCCCCCCCCCCCCCCCCCCCCCCCCCCCCCCCCCCCCCCCCCCCCCCCCCCCCCCCCCCCCCCCCCCCCCCCCCCCCCCCCCCCCCCCCCCCCCCCCCCCCCCCCCCCCCCCCCCCCCCCCCCCCCCCCCCCCCCCCCCCCCCCCCCCCCCCCCCCCCCCCCCCCCCCCCCCCCCCCCCCCCCCCCCCCCCCCCCCCCCCCCCCCCCCCCCCCCCCCCCCCCCCCCCCCCCCCCCCCCCCCCCCCCCCCCCCCCCCCCCCCCCCCCCCCCCCCCCCCCCCCCCCCCCCCCCCCCCCCCCCCCCCCCCCCCCCCCCCCCCCCCCCCCCCCCCCCCCCCCCCCCCCCCCCCCCCCCCCCCCCCCCCCCCCCCCCCCCCCCCCCCCCCCCCCCCCCCCCCCCCCCCCCCCCCCCCCCCCCCCCCCCCCCCCCCCCCCCCCCCCCCCCCCCCCCCCCCCCCCCCCCCCCCCCCCCCCCCCCCCCCCCCCCCCCCCCCCCCCCCCCCCCCCCCCCCCCCCCCCCCCCCCCCCCCCCCCCCCCCCCCCCCCCCCCCCCCCCCCCCCCCCCCCCCCCCCCCCCCCCCCCCCCCCCCCCCCCCCCCCCCCCCCCCCCCCCCCCCCCCCCCCCCCCCCCCCCCCCCCCCCCCCCCCCCCCCCCCCCCCCCCCCCCCCCCCCCCCCCCCCCCCCCCCCCCCCCCCCCCCCCCCCCCCCCCCCCCCCCCCCCCCCCCCCCCCCCCCCCCCCCCCCCCCCCCCCCCCCCCCCCCCCCCCCCCCCCCCCCCCCCCCCCCCCCCCCCCCCCCCCCCCCCCCCCCCCCCCCCCCCCCCCCCCCCCCCCCCCCCCCCCCCCCCCCCCCCCCCCCCCCCCCCCCCCCCCCCCCCCCCCCCCCCCCCCCCCCCCCCCCCCCCCCCCCCCCCCCCCCCCCCCCCCCCCCCCCCCCCCCCCCCCCCCCCCCCCCCCCCCCCCCCCCCCCCCCCCCCCCCCCCCCCCCCCCCCCCCCCCCCCCCCCCCCCCCCCCCCCCCCCCCCCCCCCCCCCCCCCCCCCCCCCCCCCCCCCCCCCCCCCCCCCCCCCCCCCCCCCCCCCCCCCCCCCCCCCCCCCCCCCCCCCCCCCCCCCCCCCCCCCCCCCCCCCCCCCCCCCCCCCCCCCCCCCCCCCCCCCCCCCCCCCCCCCCCCCCCCCCCCCCCCCCCCCCCCCCCCCCCCCCCCCCCCCCCCCCCCCCCCCCCCCCCCCCCCCCCCCCCCCCCCCCCCCCCCCCCCCCCCCCCCCCCCCCCCCCCCCCCCCCCCCCCCCCCCCCCCCCCCCCCCCCCCCCCCCCCCCCCCCCCCCCCCCCCCCCCCCCCCCCCCCCCCCCCCCCCCCCCCCCCCCCCCCCCCCCCCCCCCCCCCCCCCCCCCCCCCCCCCCCCCCCCCCCCCCCCCCCCCCGTTTTTTTGGTGGGCCAGGTTAGTCAGCTGTGGACGTGGCAGCGGTTCGGATGCCTGCAAAGCCCCCCTCCCCTGAGTTTGTCTCCGGCTTGCGGGATAAAACACGTCCGGACCACCGAGCGAACCGATACAAGACCGCGTTGGATGGAAAAAACACGTTCGGACCGTGCAGTTAGAACGGTTGAGGGCGGTTTGAGGGTCGGCGTTGGAGATGCGCTAATTTAGTTTGCAGTTTTTTGGTCTTGGCTCTATCTGTTAAGGAAACTAGATGATGCCCCGCACATTGCTATAAGAAACATGATAAACAAATGCATAAATATATGCTAAAAACCTAAAACTATTGCATAAACAAATTTAGGATTGCTCTGGGTTTATATTTTAAAAACAATAAATTATACTCCTCCATTCCTAAATTAAGTCTTTTCAGAGATTTAAATATGGACTACATACGGTTGAATCTAGACGTATTTTAGAGTGTAGATTCACTTTTGCTCCGTATATAGTCCATATTAGAATCTCTAAAAACACTTATATTTAGGAATGGAGGGAGTATGAAGCATTCGAGAAAATGTTGTATAAAAGTGGAAACTATTGGATTGTAGTAAACGGGGGTGCCATTTAAACGAAAAATGTGTCACATGATGTACATATATGTATATATTACCGTTTATGCCCACACAAAAATCAGTGAAACAATGGCAACTGTTGGGGATATAGCCCACAATATGACCCGGCCCGAAGTACGACCCGGCCGGGACTTGGCACCTCATTGGTAACCCGGCGCGGACTGGGCGGCTCATTGGTGACTCAGTCAGTGGGTCAGACAAGCGACAAGGCCCAAGGCCCAGAAGGCGGCTCGTGAGAAGACTGGCTCAAGGTACGGTATCCTGTGGGCCGGCTTGAGAGGAAAAGTATAAGGAATATCTCCCTTACTTGGGAAGCAAGACCTAGCAAGGAAAGCAAGATCTGAACTAGGATTCCACTTGTAATAAAAAATAGATTAGTCCTAATCCTACCAGAACTCTACATGTAAGCCAGCCCCCTCAACTTATATAAGGAGGGGCAGGGCATCCCAAGAGGGACAAGTTAGAAAAGAGACAAGTCAATAGCTCTCGAGAGAGAGGTAGCAAACACCGTCCTTATAATTGAGATCATCATCATCATCATCAATATCAATTAAGCAGGATGTAGACTTTTAACTCCATCGCGAGGGGCCGAACCTGGGTAAAACTCACGTCACTCGATTTCGACCAACCCCGTTCAAGCAATCACCTAGCAGCGATGACCTCACACCCAAGTTCTTTTTTCGAGGACATCTGCCGTGACAAAACCACGACATCAATTGTCTAAGAATTTAAGAATAGAAGATAATGACCTTTGGCAACAGACTGTGCAGGTGATTGCCAACTCTCGGCAGGTCGGTGTGAACGGCCTAAGATCCCCTCCCTCCCGAAGAACTCAAGTGAAGGAAGTTCTAATTATTGATTAAGTTGACTATGATCTTCGTGTGTGCTAATGTAGCTTGGCCATGATTTATATTTGACCGTGTATATACCTGCCCACAGCGTATCATCATCGTTGCACACATGTTTATGTTGCGGTGCATGTTCACCGACCGATTGATCTATCTGCATGTGTAGGTCGTTGAACGGAGTATAGATTAATGGTGAACCGACGGCTTCGTGTCACGTCTCAAGGCAGGCTAAACGAGGACATCCCCGCAAAAAAAAAAACCCCCCCCCCCCCCCCCCCCCCCCCCCCCCCCCCCCCCCCCCCCCCCCCCCCCCCCCCCCCCCCCCCCCCCCCCCCCCCCCCCCCCCCCCCCCCCCCCCCCCCCCCCCCCCCCCCCCCCCCCCCCCCCCCCCCCCCCCCCCCCCCCCCCCCCCCCCCCCCCCCCCCCCCCCCCCCCCCCCCCCCCCCCCCCCCCCCCCCCCCCCCCCCCCCCCCCCCCCCCCCCCCCCCCCCCCCCCCCCCCCCCCCCCCCCCCCCCCCCCCCCCCCCCCCCCCCCCCCCCCACTACGTACATTGCCTATATGTATCTAGTCGTAGTCAGGGTGGTTGCGTTTCCTTGTCTAGGTAGAAAAATCCTCATCTGGTGCACATCCGCGCATTTTCATACTATCCCGATCGAATTGAAAACCTGTTGTCACAAGCATTACTAGACAAGACACCGGGAGCAGAGTAGAGGCACCGTTGTTGTACACTTAAGATATTCGTTCATTATTCCACAGAAAAATCGCTTTGCTTCTGGAACCGCGAGTAATCCCCTCCGAATATTCAGGTCTCTGTCAAGCTGCTCGGATGTTAACCCGTGTTTTCTGACGCTTTCTTCCACCACGACTTGCTTTCGAGACAGACGACGTACCGGGTTGGAGTGGTTACAAGCTTAGCTTTAATCGATCAAATGACGCGAGTTTTATTATGTTATGAAAAGTGAAGTTGTTTCTTGAAACACGAGAAAAAGAAACGAAATCAAACGGCGGCAACCCCGACTCGACTCGACTCGACTCGACTCGCAGCCTCGTCTCGTCTCAAAAGCAGCACCAAAAAAGAAAAGAAACACTCCAGGTTTGAATTGAACAGCGTGTGGCGACCGTTTCCCACGTGTCCCTTTCGGTTTCGTCTCCACGCGCTACCTCCTCCAGTCTATACATAAGACCCGGCAGCACTAGCAGGCAGCTCATCAGCTCACACTCTTCTCCCGTCTCGTCTCCCCGATCGAGCTTCAGTCAGACACACACCTCACAGGCGAGGCGAGGCGACCCAGCAACTCCACCCATGGCGGACCGCGTCCACCCCGCGCCGCTGCTGCCGCTCTCCACCCCACCTGCTCCGCCAACCGACAACAGCGACGCGGCCGCGGAGACCGCGCCGCTGCGCTCCGCACCACCGGCAGCGGCGGCGGCGCCGGGCGCGTCGTACATCGTGCATGTGCCCAAGGACCAGGTGCTCCGGGTCCCGCCCCCGGACCGCGCGCGCAGGTACCGCAAGCTCGCCGCGCGTCCGGCCCGGCGCCGCATGCTCCGCCGCGCCTGCTGCGGCGCGTGCTGCGCGCTCCTCCTCCTGCTCGTCCTCGCCGCCGCGTTCGTCGGCGCCGTCTACCTCGTCTTCCGCCCCAGGGCGCCCTCCTTCTCCGTCACGTCCCTCTCCGTCGCCGGCCTCCTAGACGCCTCCCCCGCGCAGCTCGACGCCGCCGTGCGCGCGGACAACGGCGCCAACAAGAAGGTCGGCGTGGACTACCGCGGCGGCGGCGAGGTCAGCGTCTCCTACTCCGGCGTCCTCCTCGCAACGGGCCGCTGGCCGGCCTTCTACCAGGCGCCGAGGAACGTGACGCTCATCTCGATGCCGCTCACCGGGAGGGACGGCCTGGCCCTCACGGACGACCAGAGGGGGCGGCTGGCGGAGCAGGCCGCGGCGGGCGCCGTGCCGCTGACGGTGGAGGCGCGGGTGCCGGTGCGGGTGAGGCTCGGGAAGGTCCTGCGGACGTGGACCGTGGACGTGTGGGCGCGCTGCGAGGTCACGGTGGACAGGATCGACGGCGAGACCACGGCCGCCAACAGGGGGTGCACGGTCAAGGCCAAGCCGCTCTGGTGGTGGTGGTGATCGCCGGGGCCAGGGCGGCGTGAACCATGCACGGAGGCTCTTTGATAAGATCACGCCACCCAATCAATTCGATTATTACTGCCGGTGAAGTGGATTAATTCGTGTGATCTGGAGAATTTTTTGGGGGGATGCATGCAAATAGTACAATCAATCAGGAGAGCATTCTGATCAGTTGTAGATGCATGTATGCTTCTTCTTGCATAAAAATAAACTACATGTCGATGAATCCATGGTACAAAAACCAGTCATTTGTCATTTTACAATTACGTTCATGCGGTAGCTGAAACTTCTAACACTGTTTTGTCAGCAGTGGATAGCGAAAGCCTCCTTCGTACTTCCTCCGGTCCTTTTTACTCTGCATATAAGAATTGTCTTAAGTCAAACTTCGTAAAGTTTGACCATAGTTATATGAAAAAATACTAACATCTACAATGGTAAACTTATACAATATGAAAACTAAAGTCATGACGCATCTAATGTTGTTGATTTCACCTTCTAGATGTTGGTATCTTTTTCTATAAACTTGGTCAAAGTTTATAAGGTTTGACTTCAGACAAATCTTATATGTGAACTAAAAAGGACCGGAGGGAGTACGACTTAAACCTCACCAACAACGTGAAAATTGATTATCTATGCTCCGTTGTTTGGAAAATGGTGGAGCCTGAGTTGAGTTTGGTCGTATGCGAAAAGAGCGTCGCAATTTAACCATTGCCCACATACCTATCATCTGACTTCTTCTCAAAGTCTAAACCCAAAGGCGCGTGCGGGGCAGCTGTATTTATACGTCACAAGAAGACCATCGAATGGACTTCTTTTTCTAATAGTCATGTTTTCTTTTCGTCACAATAATGGAAGAGAATACTCTCTCGAACTCGGGATCAAACGATGCACATGGTCAATAACCGACCAAAAACCTTTCGAACTTACAGCTGCATCAGCGTCAGCATCAGCAAGTGAAAATGCCGATCATGGGGACGAAGCCATCCAAAATCTCCCGTTAGGCCACTTCATTTACGACATATATATTAAATATTGATTGTCTATTATTAAACACTTAATCCCTCCCTTCTGATTTATAAGCTCAATTTTTGTTTATAGGCTTAAATTTTTGGTCGTCGGCAAAAAGAGCGTCGCAATTTAACCATTGCCCACATCTGCACCTGGACCCAGAACTCGTATCATTGGCGGAGAGGCTGACGACGCGAGGTGGGCCGCTGACCAGCCATTGCACCGGCCTGAAGGCAGGCGGGATGACGAGCATGACGATGTCCTCCCGGTCATGGACCTGCATGTAGAACCTCATAGGTTCCCGTGCACCCTCCTCGTGGCCTGTCCTCGGCCTCCTGCCAGCGCCGAGTGGCATGCTCATGTACTCCACCCTTCCAGGCACCAGCGCCCTCATCGGCCACCGGTTCGTGGGGATGAGGTCCTCCGCACCCTCTCCGCCGACGACAACCTGAGTTCCCTCGCCGGCTCTGTCCCACTCCATCTTGATTATCTTTCCAGCAAGAAGGACGAGTGTTAGCAACAATGAAAGATGATCATTGGCAGTGCAAATGCCAATGATCAATGCTAACACTTATCAAAGCTAACAATGATCAGAGCTAACACTGTTCAGTGCTAACAGTGATTAGCACTAGCAATGATCAATGCTAACACTGATCAAAGCTAAAAATGATCAGAGCAAGCAATGGTCAGTGCTATCATATCATTCCAAATGCACATGCACATGCATTGTCCTACTCTGATCATGTGTGTCCTACAGCTATTTTTGGCATTGAGGTATGTCCTACTACCATGCACATGCACTATCCTATGTTGATCATACATTCACGTAGCCTAAGAACAACATGCAATGTCCTATTAGAACAAGACCCAACACACTTGCACATCATACACACAATGGTAAGAATAGCAGCATCAGTAGCTCATCCTATGAAGAACATCAGTACACAACAAGAGCAGTGCTAACAACAACAACATCAACAATGTGGAGTGAGCAAACTAGCATTCATAGTCATCAACATCAACATCAACATCCTATGAGCATTCACACTCATTAAAAACAACATCAACATCAAGAACAATGCTAAGAAGACCACTCACAGCATCAAGAACAGTACCAGTTGGAGTGAACAGCATTCACAGTCATCAATCTAATCTACACCCTAGCAGTCAACATAAACAGCAAGAACAGCATCAAGATTCATCCCCAAAACAATGGATTCGAATCGAATCCGCTCGAATCGAATCGGATCGAATCAACTGTCCATAATCTAATCTACACCCTAAGAACTGTAACATCCCGATTCTCGGAATGTTTAAGAAAAAGTTTTCTAAAAAATCAGGGCGAGAAAATTTGGTTTGTTTCATTTGTTAACAAAGCTTAAATTAGACTTTCCTATTCGGAGGATTTAATTTCAACTAATGTGAACCTAAATTAAAATTTGTGTTTAGTTCTTTTCTTTTAATCAGTTTTATTTTCCCTTCTTCGGCATATTAAAATATGCGCCTTTGAATTTTCTTTGGTCTTCTGAAATCCTTTAGATATTTATTTGAGCTTCTTTTCCTTCTCTAGATTTTCCTGAAAGGAAAATCAATTTCTTTTCCTTTTCTCAATCTCGAGCACAATTCCATTGGACCAACATCTCTCTCTCTCTCTTCTAGGGTGCATCCACATTTTTCTTCCAAACCAAATTGGCCAAGCCCGTCTCTGTTTTTTTTTCTTCTCTCTTCTCTCTTCCCACTATTCCACTTGGGCCTGGCCGATCTGGTCCATTACCCCAAGGGACGCCTCTCCTCAGCTTCTCTGAACGTTCCCACTATCCTCTCATCCTCATCTTTTCTGTACGCTCCCACTACAGAAAGAAAGGAAACTTACACCATGAAGGAAGCCACCCACTAAATCCCTTTAATTGCTACCGTATCCAAAGATAAATAAACTGGCCCATCTCCCATCGAGCGAAACCTCCTCTCCTTCCTCTTCCCTTTGTACGTTCGTTCTCAACCTAAAGAACAGAAGAGAAAACCTATACCCACCACACACACCCCTCCTCCAATTCCTTCAATTCTCGTACAAGTGTGTCTTGATCTACTCTTCCAATCCCACCACTTGTCCTGCCCTCTCCCTTATTCCTCCCTACAAGACATCTCCATGAACTTTTGAAGCTCCATGGACGCGAGGTCACGATCCCGGTGACTCGGACCATCTCAGTCCAAGCCCTTGCGCCAAGTTCTTCTCCTCCATGCCATGAATCCATTCAGAGAAGAAGGAACTCGTTCCGTCGACTACACACGAACAATTTTACGTGTTCGTCCACACTATTCGTCAAGTTCACCACATCGATTCGTCGCGCTCGGTGAGCCTTTGCCTAATTCCTTTTATACGTGTGCTATATCGTATCCGCAACACGCTGTAGACATCTCTTTACATCCTATGATGGTAGTTGGCCGCGCCAATGCCGCCATGTCCATGAACTGGAGGCCATTCGGTGGTATTCACATTTTTCTTTAGTTTTCATTCGTCATATGACTTCGTGACCCATAGATGAAATATTCTCTAGGACCTTTGTAACCTCGCGGAGGAGTTAGATTACTTGTTTGGTCATCTAGATGTGGTGTAGATTTTATTGTTTGTTGATCGGTGGTATTTTTTGTTGTTTGTTAAATACGTTATTTATCATATGCTCATGACATGCCTAGGACTCGTTCCTAGTTATTTTATATTGTTAGGAGTAACATATGATTTACTAGATTTAGTTTACTATTATTTAAATTGATAAAATAGTTGTACGTTGTTCCGGCTCGATAATTTGTGGTTGCATGTATTTCTCTTTTATGCATGCGTACTAATATTTGTGAATTATTTGTCATGTACAGTATTTTGTATTTTAATATAGATTTATTTTTAGTTACTAAATAACATATAATTTTGTAGTCATGTGTTATGCGTGCGTACAATATTTGGTGAACGCTCGACATGCTTATATTTATGCGGAATTATTCTAAACTTTGCTTTATGTATCGAATAATGGAATATTTCATGTTTTGATTATTTCCTTTTGTTTAGCATGAATATATCTTAGATATATTTTCTATATTCATTTACATCCATGTAGCATGTGTGTTTTATATATTCAAAATCATGTCATGCCTATGATAGTGGTCTGTCAATCTATTATTTTGTTGTTTAGTTTCTTTATAGTAGTTGTCTTGAATTGGCATGTTAACTTAGAACATAGCCATGGTTGTGATGAATTACTTGTTGTAGGCACTCTATTAGCATTTTAATTATCTGCCGCATCATGCGTGGTTCAAGATCACTTTCTCACTTTGCTAAGTTGTGTGACATGTCATGCTTCATGTGTTATTTTAGTAGCAACTTTTGAGTAATTGTTAGCACGATTTTGTAGATGTTTATTGTTTAATATTGCATGGATAGTTGCTTTATGTCATTGTCATATTTGCATTCTATATAGAATTTATTCTTTGTGACATAAAGTTCAGTTTATTACTTCTTGGTAATTAGCAAACGTGTTTTATTTACCTAGGATAGTAGCTATGCACGCTTAGTTGATTGACATGTCATGTTAGTACTTACTCAAGTAGAAGGCATATTTGGTTGTATGCCTACCATGTGTTATATCATTGGTAGTTTGTACCTTATGTTCATACATTTGGTTACCGTTTACTTGGTAGATATATCATAGTGATTTGTTGATACCATACATTCTTTTATTTAAGAATTTCTTGCCTTATCAATACCATGTCATGATGTTCGATTGCATGATGCGTGTGTGTACCAATCCGTGTGTTGTATGATGCTTAGTTGTGTACCTTTTATATATTTGCAAGTGTATGATGACTACATAGAAATGCATGTCATCTTGTTATTCATGCTTCTATAACACATGTTGATTTGGTTGATGAGATGATCTAGTTGTATACTTTCCTACGTGCTTAGTATGCTTCCATGTTCTCATTTATCATAACTAGCATGGTAGTGTTGTATGCTAACGTCGTGCTTGATCTTTAGGTCACTTGTTATCAACTAGGTTATCTCATAGTTACACGTTGCATTTTATTAGTAGCATATTTTGGTATCTCGTGTGATGATCATCCATGCTTAGCATCATATATGGTCTATCTTACTGTTGCATTTGTGGTATGCCTAAGTCTAGACATCAAGTGATGCTAGTCATCTTTCATGTGTTATTATATTCCATGTGTTATAGTTGTACTTGTGTTGCTCATATATGCTTGACTTGTCTCATGTTAGTGTTATGAGTGTTTGGTACATGTTGCATTAGCTCATCACATGATTAGGATAATTTACCTTTCAATAGTTGAGTTGTGTCTTTCTCATATGCTTAGTGCACATTGTTGCTTTGCTGTTAATCATGTTGTGGTAATCTTTTTGCTAGAGGTCATTTGGATATTAGTTGTTTCCTTTATTATAAAGAGTGTCCTAGTTTAGCATGATCACTCATATGTTCAATGCTTGTGGTATTAGATAAGACATCTTCATGATTCTATACTCACATGCCTTATAGGATGTGTATGATTATTTAATTGTCCAATTAGTTTGTGATAGCATTAGTTTGTCTTTCGTTGTAGAAATGCTTGCTAATAGTTGTTATGATTAGTGTTTAGTCTTTGCTTATTGTTAACCATTATAAATATTTGGATTCATTCAAATATTTACTTGTGGTTGATTATTAATCTTAATCATATCATGTCTATATAGTTGTGTATCCATTTGTTCCATGTGTTGTATAGTTTCTTGTAATTGTTTGACAAATGAATTGGTTTGATATAATGTACTTGATCCTATTTTCTTTTAATAATGATCTAGGTCTAGAACTAGATCATTTCAATTCATTTTATTGAATGATGTTTGATTGCTTGACTAGAATGGTTTATAATGTTGGTTTGGTTGTCTTATGAAATGCTTGCTTTTGAGTTATAATATAGTTGATGTATATGTTTGGTTGCTATTAACCATTCTAAATATTTATTTGTGGTTAACTTTTACCTTCATTATGTCATGTTATGATTGAGTATAGTTGAAATGCATAGGATGGATTATTCCATGTACGTTCATGCCATTTGGTTTGTTATGTAACAGTTTCCTTTATGCTAAGGTGAGATGTGTAGTGGGCACTGCTAATGGTTAGTACCAAAGTTCGTATTAGAATGTTAGTCTTGTTGACCAGCTTTGCTTAGTCATCTTCAACCTAAACCCTGCCTATCCGTCGAATCATCTCTCTTACATCCCAATCGTGCTACCTCATTTCCGAATCTCCATCTTTATCAATATCTTGCTATCCATCCACTCCTAAATTGTTTTGGATGTTATTTGGATTTGCTTTTGCTTTGGTATTTATGGTTTTTTTTTTGCTATCGTTACGACGAGTAGGGAGTGACGACGATGTTGCACATGGACATAAACCAGGTTACTGAAGAAGGACTCAACAATGAAGGCATGCCTCATTCTTTGATCATACTTATCCTATGGTTTACAAAATTGCATTGAGTTTTATTGATTTTATATGCATGCTATTTTAATTCTCGTAGCTAGCGTGTCGATTGACACATTACCTTGATCCGCTTGTCGCCTATTTACTTGACACCTAAGTAGAAGTATAAGGTTCCGGTAGAGTAGAAATGCTTAGCCATGCTTATCACCCTATAGGTGCCTTGTTGAATGACCTCTGAGTCATTGACAGTTGAAACTTAACGCTGAGCTAGGCCTGATGGCCCTTGTTGAGCTTCTCTATCCTCTTCTACTCTGGGTGAAACTTATCATCTAAATACTGGCGCGGGCGACAGCTGAATCAAGGATTGAAGGAGCGATTGGCCGCCCTTCATGAGTTGAAGGAGGCAATCAGTCGTCCGTGCCGCATGAGGCATAATAAGTCTTGGATTTGAAGATTGTGATAACAGTACAGCCACATGCTATATGGGCACTGGCTTGGTTAATTAGTTAGTTCACTCTTATTGTAGTCATCGCCGTATCGCAGACGGGATAGCTGCCTTGCGAGGAGTATCCTCGGCACAAAAGGGGGGCCCGGACTGTGAACTGCGGTTACTTCCGTGTTGAAACCTAGTGGGCTTGGCACAATAAGTTTGGTCTAATGAAAGACCTCGTCATAATCTCCCTGCCGGTATACCAAATGGTGTACTATGCCAGCGGCCACTGGTGGCAACAAGTCGGGATTGTGTCGTGTGGGTAAAGTGTACAACCTCTGCAGAGTGTAAAACTATTCGAATAGCCGTGTCCACGGTCATGGACGTCACATGAATCTTTCTTGACATACAGAACCTGTCTTGCTTATTCCCTCTTTGCCCCTATTCTTGAAACCTATGAAGAGTGTGAGTTGATCGAGGATCCTCACTTTGATGAAAGTTATTCTGGAGTTAAAACATGTTTTCATCAAAGACTACTTTTATCCAACTGCTATTTTTTTCAAACAAAATTAGCTTTTATGCAAATGAGCCATACAACCTTCCTTTGAAGCCACATGTAGGTATTAGGACCCTCTCCGAGGGAGGCATGTTGAGTACGTAATGTACTCATGACAATAATTTTGTTGACAACAGAGTTTCATGAAGATGAAGGTGATGCTACAACTACTATGGCGATCCTTAGGAGTGAGGTCACGTGGACTACATCGACTGCCTATGGCTGAGATGGAGTCACTACGCATTGTACTTTTCGCTGTTTTCTGATTGTAAGAAATGTCATGAGACATTTCACTAGGTATGTCTTGTGACAAATATACTAATAATGCTTTTACGTATTCTGCAATGATACCATTTCACTGTGTTGTCAACAATGATCCTGGGGTTGACAATTAAACACAGGAGGATCTGGAAGATAATTCCGGGTTCTCACAGAAATAACCCTAACTATGAAGCAAGGGGGAGATCAGAGGAGCTTACCGTGGGGGGTGCCGGTGGAGCGTATGCCGGCCGTGGAGAAAACCCCGGCGGGAAGAGGGGTGCCACCACTGCCAAAGAAGAAGAAGAATCGATGGCTGCTGTCGTTGACCTCATTGCGCGCCGGCTGGATGAGGAGCCCGGTGTCCTCGAGCTCCCCTCCCCTTGCACCGGAGGCAGGGAAAAACCCTCGAATGGGGGTGAAAATACCCCCATAGGAGGGGACGACAAATTACGGAGCCTGTGGGTATTGAATACCGCCGGCGTTGAGCCCAAGAAGAGGAGCTCTGGATCCGGTGGCGGAGCCGGAGCAACCGGCGGCGGCGCTGCATTGGCCCGTGGCAGCGGCTGATACGTCTCCAACGTATCTATAATTTTTGATTGTTCCATGCTATTATATTATCTGTTTTGGATGTTTTATATACATTAATATGCTATTTTATATTATTTTGGGGACTAACTTATTAACCTAGAGCCTAGTGCCAGTTTCTATTTTTTCCTTGTTTTTCAGTTTCACAGAAAAGGAATATCAAACGGAGTCCAAACGGTATAAAACTTTCGCGACGATTTTTCTTGGACCAAAAGACACACGTAGGACTTGGAGATGAAGTCATAGGAGTCCCGAGGCGACGACAAGCCTCAGGGGCGCGCCCCGCTGGCTTGTGGCCCCCCGGGGAGTCCTCCAACCCTAATTCTTGGCCTATAAATTCAGAAATATTCCCCCAACATCAAAAGCGTCCACCAAAATACTTTTCCGCCGTCGTAACCTTCTGTACCCGTGAGATCCCATCTTGGGGCCTTTTCCGGCGATCTGTCGGAGGGGGATTCGATCACGGAGGGCTTCTACATCAACCCTATTGCCCTTTCGATGAAGCGTGAGTAGTTTACCTCAGACCTACGGGTCCATAGCTAGTAGCTAGATGGCTTCTTCTCTCTTTTTGATCCTCAATATCATGTTCTCCTCGATGTTCTTGGACATCTATCCGATGTAATATTCTTTTGTGGTGTGTTTGTCGAGATCCAATGAATTGTGGATTTATGATCAGATTATCTATGAATATTATTTGAACCTTCTCTGAATTCTTATATGCATGATTTGATAGCTTTGTATTTCTCTTTGAATTATCGGTTTGGTTTGGCCAACTAGATTGGTTCTTCTTGAAATGGGAGTGGTGCTTAGTATTGGGTTCAATCTTGCGGTGTCCTCACCCAGTGACAAACTAGGGGTAGCGAGGCACGTATTTGTATTGTTGCCATCAAGGGTAAAAAGATGGGGTTTTCATCATTGCTTGAGTATATCCCTCTACATCATGTCATCTTACTTAAGGCGTTACTCCGTTCTTATGAACTTAATACTCTAGATGCATGTTGGATAGTGGTCGATGTGTGGAGTAATAGTAGTAGATGCAGAATCGTTTCGGTCTACTTGACACGGACGTGATGCCTATGCATAATCATTGCCTTGGATATCGTCATAACTTTGCGCTTTTCTATCAATTGCTCGATAGTAATTTGTTCATCCACCTTACTGCTTGCTTTCAAGATAGAAGCCTTTAGTGAAACCTATGGCCCCCGGGTCTATTTTCCATAATATATTTTCAGATCTATAAACAAAAAAACCCAAAATACCTTGTCGCAATTTATTTACTTTTACTTTGTTTTACGTTTTAGTAATCTTTTATATCTATCTCTATCGGATCTCATCCTTGCAAGTGACCGTGAAGGGATTGACAACCCCTTTATCGCGTTGGGTGCAAGTGTTTGATTGTTTGTGCAGGTGCATAGATTGGAGACTTGCTTGTACCTCCTACTGGATTGATACCTTGGTTCTCAAAACTGAGGGAAATACTTATCTCTAATTTGTTGCATCACCCTTTCATCTTCAAGGGAAAAATCAACGCAAGCTCAAGAAGTAGCAACGGCATGGTGCAGAACGGGGAGGGTGCACGGATTACCGTCGCGAGATCCCGTCCGGAGACGGCAAGGCCGGCAATCCACCTCTCCTGGATGCGATTGCTACCAACGATGACCGGAGTGGGTGGGGCGCGATGAGGCGGTGGCTCTGCCATCGAAAAAACCGAACGGGCGGTGAGGGGAAGGGGGGAGAGAGTGCGTGTGGACTGTCAATGGGGGTGATAGGAAGGAGCGAGGGAGTTATGATACATCTCGTTGTCTCCCGTGCTTCCCCACGCATGCAGGCGCTCACCACGCGTGGCTCGAGCGAGCCTGGCTTGCAAAAAAGGGCTGATTTGGCCATTCCTCCAGAGCTAGGCCTAGACCTGCTTTGAGGGTTCGTGCGGGCCAGGTTTTGGATGCAGTCCAGGCAACTAAAGGGCCGAAGACCACCCACCCAGCCTGGCTGGACCTAATGCAGCCTACCAAACGCATCCTTATAGGCCACAGGAAGACCGTCAAATGGACTTCTTTTTCTTATAGACTGGTATTTTTCTTTTCATCATAATATATAGTAATGGAGGAGAATACTCTCTCGAACTTGGGATCAAACGATGAGCATGGTCAATAACCAAACAAAAACTTTCAAACTTGCAACTGCATCAGCATCAGCATCAGCAAGTGAAAATGTCGATCACGGGGACAAAGCCATCCAAAATCTTCCATTAGGCCACTTCATTTATGACATATATTAAATATTGATCATCTATTATTAAACACTTAATCAATCCCTTCCAGTTTATAGGCTTAATTCAAAATCTCACCAACCAAGACAGGTGGCAAATGATGGAATAATTTTTATTGTTTGCAAAAGTACACAACTAATGGGCTCTTTTCTCAAAAAATGTGTTTAGCAATGTATTAGTTGCAATGCATGCATGCATGACCAATAAATGACAAAAACTTTTACATGCATTGATGAGTTAGTCTTAGGCTGGTCATAGTTGGAAGTAACTTACATTGATTTAGATGTAGACTCACAGAAAACTACTGTATGTGAGAACTTTACATGTATAGTCTATGTTATCACCTTCGTAATGTGTAGTAACATAATGCATGTGTGATATCATGCAAAGATTCATTTATTTAGATGTGGATTCATTTTATCTCTGAATGTATTATGTTATGATAACATATTATGTTATCACAAACATCTCTCTTTTTGTTAACTACTTGCCACATAAGCAAATTCGCCTTGGGGTGTGTTATGTTACTAGCTAAGTTACTCCCACTATGGCTAGCCTTAATCTTTGCATTGAATGATTTAATGCACCTTCAAGTCTGAACATGTGATGAGAACAATAAAATGGGAAAACATTTTTTTAGATAAGCAATATATCCTGAAGGGAGGGAATATTCTCTAACTACCCAATCTCATCAGCTCATCCCAATGGCATATTGTTGGCTCCCCTTTGCGAGCAAGTAATCCCAACGAAACAACATAATCAATTTCACGTAAAAAGCTTCATCGCGGTAATAGCACCACTAAAAGTCATTTAGAGCTAAAATTGGGCCTCTAGATAGCGTTAGCATCCCTGTCGGACCCAACATTTTTCTGTCTAAAATGAAACCCGCCGTTGGGGACAAAGCCCAGGACTACCAATACCTCCCTTCCTCCTCTAGAGCCAATCTTAGCCCCACTTCCGTCCTCCTCTCAAGCCAGCACTGTGGCGGTGACTAATCAATGAGCAACCATGGTGCTCGCATCGACCCGCGACCCGACAATCAACCTTCCTCCTGACCACGACGACATACACCAAACGAGGAAGCTCTCAGCCAGTTCGTCTTGGCCACTTTCTCGTGGCCGCCAGTCCACTCTGCTACCGGCGACGACGGCATCCACCAAGCGACGGAGCTCCTGCGGCGACGACCTCCACCAAGCAACCATGAGCCAGCACATCCCATCGACCATGAGCCAGTTTTTTAGTGTTAAATTTTGCTGAGGATGAAATAATTAATAATGCATACATGATTTGAGTTTCTCTTGGGTCGAATAACCGTGAGGTTGCTAGGTCTCTTATTGATTTGCTAGGTCTTGAGGCAGATCGAGCTATGGAAATGTTTTAAAAATATTGTGACTATTAAACCAATGAAAGAGAGTGAGGTTAATGCGATAAGTGTATTTTTTACGCTCATCACACTGTTGTTTAAATCTGTTTATCTTATAAAATCTAAGATTTCCCTCCGATATTGTCACTAATGACTAATGAATGCAAGATATTGTGTAAATCCTCTATTTTATTTTTTTCCATGAGAAAAAGGCCTTATATGAAGAAAATCAATCACTTACCAGGAAAGAAACAAAATGGAGAAAGAACAGATTAACTGGGAGGCGCAATAGTCAGTACAAAGCAGAAGATGACATTTGGTATGCTCGTGAAGGAAATGTGCCCTAGAGGCAATAATAAAGTTATTATTTTATATTTCCTTATATCATGATAAATGTTTATTATTCATGCTAGAATTGTATTAACCGAAAACTTGATACATGTGTGGATACATAGACAAAACACCGTGTCCCTAGTAAGCCTCTACTAGACTAGCTCGTTAATCAAAGATGGTTAAGTTTCCTAACCATAGACATGTGTTGTCATTTGATGAACGGGATCACATCATTAGGAGAATGATGTGATGGACAAGACCCATCCGTTAGCTTAGCATTATGATCGTTCAGTTTTATTGCTACTGCTTTCTTCATGTCACATACATGTTCCTTTGACTATGAGATTATGCAACTCCCGAATACCGGAGGAGTACTGTCGTGGAATTGTCACGTCAGATGTCCTAGTGAAAGGACTTAGTCGTGGAGCCATCGCAACTAGGAAGCTTAAAGGGGTTAATCGGGACAAAGGACACGGGGTTTATACTAGTTCGGCCCCTTACGGTGAAGGTAAAAGCCTACGATCCAGTTTTGAGTGGGATTGCTTATGTCTCGATAACCAGGGAGCGAATCCGCTTGACCTAGCTCTCGATTTGATGTTACTTGCCCTGAACCGCCGCCGGGTCGTCCCATTATATACAGAGGTCGATGCCCAGCGGCTCATAGAGTCCTGGCCGGCTCATAAACAGTGTCTGGCTCGGTCTCCCTCTATTCCTGCCTTATAATACAAGCTTACACATGTATGGCGGTTTATCTCTACGGGCCTTAAGTCGCCCTTTGGGCCTTGGGCCCTTAACTAACCCGCCGTCTCCAGGAGTTATCTTGGGCTTCATGAGTCGTCATAAGTATAACCCGGCCCCTCCTGGGCGGGTCATACTAATAATTATATCCCCAACATTAGGCCCCAGATTGATTTGAACTGGTTCATGTCAATCTTCAACACTTGGAAAAAATCTTCTGCTCTTTATTGCACGGCAATTTGTAACCCGCCATGACATCATCTTCTGGATTTGCAATAACCCGCCATGACATCATCTGTCATTAATCCATACTTTATTCAATATATCTCAATGGATCCTTATCTTTAATAACCATCCCGAGAATCGAGGCGTCCTGACAAGCTGGATACCCATATTTTTCGGCCTCCTCATTTTTCGCGCCCACTTATCAGTCTTTCCCTTATAAATAGGCACGACTGGTCTTTCTTCATTCTCCCCCTTTCCATCGTCTCCTTCCTCTCGCAACCCTACTGCTGCTCGAGCTCCGCCGCCGCCGCAGCACACTTCATCTTCTTCGACCCCGGCAGCTGCATCAACCTGAGCTTGTCCAGAAAACGGCGGCGACCCTCCGCAGTAGATCTGTGTCTGTAAGTCTTTGCTTTTCCGCATCTTAGATCCACATTAGGGTTTGCAAGTTCTTCTGTGTTCTTCGCTGCTCATCACGGATTCTTCGTAGTTTCTCCACCGCAGCCTCTTTTAATCTAAAAGAAGTATGAAACTCATGCGGTAGCTGTTTCGCATCCATTTCAGATGCTAGTAGATCCCCTTTTCTTGTACAAAGGCCTCTTTAGAACTGATGAACTCCTCTGTACTGGTTTTTTAGGTCTAGAATATTTTCCTTTTCTGAGCATCCGTTGATCCAAAATAATGATTGCAATCTGTGAAACCTGTTTTTGTGACACTTAGTCAACGTCTGTGTTTTGATAGATCCGCCTAGCCATGGCGGCTCATACCACCGGCTTTTAATTATAATGCTCAATAGATAACCTCAACCATACATGGCGACTCAAAATAACTTAACTGCTCATGGCGGCTTAAATAATCTGACATAATTAGCCATATACCATTAGGCCCCTTTATAAGCCGCCATCTTGGATACGCACTATAATTTTTGTCTTCTCTGGCTTAATTTTGAACCGGTAATTTTACTCTTTTGCTAGGCTTCCATCTTCACAATGCCGCCCAAAACACCCATGACATGCAATTGGGTCAAGTCCATCGTCACAGATAGCACACTTGATGATTTTGTGAAGATTGGCTATCTGACAAAGAAGGAAGTCATGTCCTACCGTGCTCCTGACCCAACGGAAGAAAAACCTCAACCCAAAGAAGGGGAAGTCATCGTCTTTACTGATCATATGAACCGGGGCTTTTCTCCACCCGGCTCAAAGTTTTTTAGGGATGTCCTACACTTTTTTGACCTCCGACCTCAAGACATCGGGCCCAACTCCGTGTCTAATATTTGCAATTTCCAAGTGTTCTGTGAGGTGTACCTTGGAGAAGAACCCAGCTTGCTACTCTTCAGAGAGTTATTTTATTTGAACCGTCAGAATGAACGTGCCAACGGGCCTAGCTTGGAACTTGGCGGGGTCTCAATCCAGCGACGGAGAGACTGCATTTTCCCGTATGCCAATCCACCGAGTCACCCTAAAGACTAGAACCAGACATGGTTCTACTGTCAAGACGCGTCTCCGGCTGATGAAAATCCTCTGCCCGGCTTTTGTGCCCTGCGCCTCGAGTCTACTCATCCTCTACCAGACAAGCTGTCCCCTGCTGAACGCCAAAAACTTGCCCCCACCATGACTAAAGTTAAGGCTCTGTTGGGGAATGGCTTAAGTGGCATCGATTTGGTCCGGGTTTGGCTTGCCTGGCGGGTTATTCCACTGAGCCGCCGCTCTGGGTTGATGTGCAACTACACAGGCTAGAAGAATGATCCTCTGCGGCACAGCCCTGACGATTTACCTGACGATGTCCTTGATGATATGACAAAGTCGCTCCTGAATGAGAGCCTGGCAGACTGTGGCAAAGTGGGCTTAAGCCCTTTCTGCAAAGCTAACCCGGCTCCAGCGGTAAGCCACTAATTTGAGCATTTTCACCTTCACCTTTGAGGTTTTATCTTTACTCAAATTCTTGCTGAATCTCACAGGCTACTGACAAATTTTGGAAGGTCAAATATGATCATGAAGCTGCAAAGAAGGCCAAAAAGGCCAAGAAAGCCGCCAGGAGAGCCGCCGTCAAGAAGAAAGGGAACAAGACCAGCGCCTCGGATATGCTTCATTTAGAAGACACCTCTGAGTCGGAGGTAGCCCTTGACTCCCTAGGCTCCTTTTTTAACCACCTTATTGACACCGATTATCATCAGGAGGACACAGGAACGAGTCACGGAGTAGATGAAGAGGTAACTATTATTTCCTCCGACTCCGAGCCTTTGCCGAGACAGAAAATCCAAAGAGTAACCCGGAAAGTAAGATTTTCACACCCTTTAGCTTATCAAGATCCTCAATTTCTTTTGAAGCGACAGATTCATGAGAACCGGAGGCAGACCAGGACCAGCAAGGACGCAGAACTCTCCTCCGGCTTACCAAATACACCAAAGAAGCGCCGGAACGAGGTCATCTCTGACTTAATTCCTTTTTATCCTTTGGCGGGTGTGATTCGTCAACCACTCAACTCTTCTGACTCGAATTACCAGGAAACTTCACCTTCCTCCGGCGACTCACTCCAGTCCAATATGCCGGCTTTTAAGACCGCTCCAGGGTAAGGACAATTTACTTATCATGTATTCATTTCAATTCTTTATATTTGTACTGATATTTAAATCTTTATGCAGTGGGAAAGCGAAACCCAGCAAAAAGGTGAAGAAGAACAAACCGGCCGAAGAGCCATCCTTCAAAGAGCCGGAACTCCAGCCGGCCGCACCTGAAGCCTCTGTTCCTGAACCGCCACTTGAACCGGCGCATGAGGCGCCAACATCAACTGCTGACCCACCTACTGAGCAGGCCGTCGATGGTTCTGAAAACCCGGAAGTCCATAGCCCGGCCAAGACGGATGATCCTCAAGACCCGGATGTAGAAATCATCAAGACCGGCTTTGTTGAGCCGGGGAGGCTGACCGTGCTGGCCAAGTGTTCCGCCAAGGAAGAACTTTTGGAACGCCGCAAGGTTAAGTTTGATGTCGCTGATTATACTCACATGAGTATTGGAGAAATCTTTTCTGGCTATATGAGCCAAGTGCACAGCAGCCGTGACATGGAAATGGACATGGTGAAGCAGATGCACCAGAAGTTTGAGGTACAACCTTTTCTCTGTATTCATTTATCCTTACTATGCCAGCCCCCAAGTCTATTGCTTATGATGAATACGCTGTAGACTTAGAAACAAACTTAGCAACATTAGTAACATATTTGAATAAAAATACGGAAGATATCCGACTTACTCCGTAGTCCCCAAGGGGCGGCTTAATCAGCATGGTTGAACCGGTCCTTCATATGGTTGTACAGAATAAAGTACTTGAAAGGTTTAAACAGCAATATGCATTAGCCCCCAAGTGCCAAGTACTTTTGCATGCAAAGTGCTTGGGACTTACTTTCATAAGCCGCCAATTAGATAGAACCTTCGTTAGACATTAGCCCCCAAGTGCCAAGTATTTTTGCTTGCAAAGTACTTGGGACTTACTGTCATGAACCGCCACCTTAAACAAAATTCTTCAGTATACATTAGCCCCCAAGTGTCAAGTGTTATTGCTTGCAAAGGACTTGGGACTTAATATTGCCTCATGATAATCCTGACTTTGACCCGGTATTTGTACAGGCCACCACTAGTCAACTTGAATCAGAAATGTCTGATCTGAAGAACCGCCTGAATGCACAGGAGACGGAAACCCAAAGAGCCAACTCCAAATTCGAATTTAGTATATCTGAACAAGAAAAACTGAAAAAAAAGGCTTTGAAGTGGAAAAGAAGGCCTGGGCTGATGAAAAGATCGCCTTGATCAATCGTGCTGAGAAAGCAGAGGCGGCTCTTGCAGAGGTGACCGCCGAATTATCCGGCTTAAAAAACTGTATATCTCAGATGGTCTCAGCAATCTTTGGTAAGTCACCCTGCCAGTGTTAAATATTTGAATCGTTCTAATAAGCATAATTTTGTCATCAACTCACCTGACATTGTAATGCAGGCCCCAGGAGTTCAAATCTTAACCAAAGCATGCTGATAAAGCTGAAGGCGGTTTATACACTGGTGGAACAACTCTACACCGGGTCTCAGCGTGCCTTAGCCGCAGTGGCCCTGTCAAATGAAGTTCCCACCCTCCTGGCGGATGTACTAAAGCGGCTTGCTGTGCTACCTCAGCGGTTCAATGAATTAAGGCAATCTTCTGCGAGAGCCGGAGCCATAGCTGCATTAAGCCGGGCCAAGGCGTGGCTACCGGAGTTAGACCCGGCCGACATCGCCATTGGATATCCAAGCCTAAAGGAGGACAGCACATCATTTGAACAGGAGGATTTCACCGCTTGTGTGAAGGAAATATGCCCTGTGGCCACCCTGATTGCTGATGACACGGATCTTACCAAGTACCAGCCGGGTTATGACGCAGAAAACCGGAGGATTCCCATGCCACATTATGAAGAGATCAGCCTGATCCCTCCAATCCGTAAGCATACCTTCGCCCCTGAAGTTGAGCCGGCCGGATTAATTGATGATGAAGCTGAATTTGAAGCTTTGAGTGGCATTGACTGGTCATCATCAACCTTCCAGGACAGGGAACAAGATGGAGGAGCGGAAAGGGATGATCCGGAAGCTTCAGGCCAACAAAACAATTGATCCGTCAGGCGGCTCATATTTGTGTCTTGCTGAAAAAACAATGTTTAATCATTTGGACTCGGGGAGTCATGTAATAGGATAGAGATAACTTGGTTTTGCCGTGCCATCGTGCACGTGTTTGGTGCTCAACACTGTTAAGCCGCCATCTTATATTCCTCCGTATTATACTTATCATCTGTTTTCCTTATGCTTAAGAAAGTTTTTAAACTGTCCTGCATACAGAAATAAATTACAAGACCCTTGGCGGCTTACCGCAGGGCGGGTCATATACCTTACATAAAACCCGAAAAAAAGAGTCATAGATAGATAAGGCTGTTATCAATTATAGCTTTGAAACACAACTATAATATCATACCTGTGATCCTTTGATTTGTACTGCCGGTTTATGTGACCCGAACAGTAAGGGTGATAACCCAATCCCGTAGAAGCCAGCACATATGATGTTTGTTATACGCTGGCGACTTATTGACCAAGGTCAAGCCGGGTTAAATAGAAGCCACTCATTAGACGCTTCAAATCTGATAAAAAAAAGTCTCAAGACAAACTCAAAAGATTGTTTGAAAAAACTTTAGACAGAAAACAGACAAAATTTTGAGGCTTCTGATTCGAATACGATCAGTAAACCGTTCCAAAGGGGTTAAGCTAGTATTCGAATACGATCATGTAGCCCCCAGTGGCTTTGGCGTTGCGCCGATCAAGAGGGTACCGACAGCTATGTTCTCTTTGGTTCGAATACGACCTATGTTTGAACAGGAAGCCCCCAAATGACCTTGAGAGTTTTTTAACGACGCTGATTTGAATACGATCAACGTCGGACCCAAAGGGGTTGAGCTATGATTCGAATACGATCAAGAAGCCCCCTAGTGGGTTTGGCAGTGTGCCAATCAAAAGGGTACCGACATCTATGTTCTCTTTGGTTCGAATATGACCTATGTTTAAACAGGAAGCCCCCTAGTGATCATGAGGTTTAACGGCTAGATTCGAATATGATCATGAGCCGGACCGAGAGGGTTAAGCTAGATTCGAATACGATCAGCCCCCAATGGTCGTTTTATAATTAAAATAATAAATACATATGATTATTGAGGATGAAAAGGGCAGAGGTCCCACTTTATTACTTATCATAATATATACATCGTCAAAATATGTCTTCTCTTGGTCCTTAACCGCCATCTTGATCTGATGGTAACCAGAATAAGCATCTAGAAAACTCAAACGCTCACAACCCGCCGTAGCATCAATGATTTGATCAATAAGAGGGAGAGCAAAAGGATCAGCCGGGCAAGCCTTGTTTAAGTCCGTGTAATCCACACACATACGCCAAGTGCCGTCCTTTTTAAGCACAAGTACCGGGTTAGCCAACCACTCCGGATGAAAAACCTCAACAATGAACCCGGCCGCCAAGAGCCGGGCCACTTCCTCACCAATGGCCTTACGCCTCTCCTCATTGAACCGCCGAAGAAACTGCCTGACCGGCTTAAATTTGGGATCAATATTGAGAGTGTGCTCAGCGAGTTCTCTCGGTACACCCGGCATGTCAGAAGGTTTCCATGCAAAGATGTCCCGGTTCTCACGGACGAACTCGATGAGCGCGCTTTCCTATTTGGGATCCAGATTAGCACTGATACAGAACTGCTTAGACGAGTCACCTGGAACAAAATCAACAAGCTTGGTGTCATCGGCCGACTTAAATTTCATCACCGGCTCATGTTCTGTGGTTGGCTTCTTCAAAGACGTCATATCCGCCGGGTCAACATTGTCCTTGTAGAACTTCAACTCCTCTGTTGCACAAACAGATTCAGCGTAAGCAGCATCGCCTTCCTCACATTCCAAGGCTATCTTCCGACTCCCATGCACTGTGATGGTGCCCTTGTGACCCGGCATCTTGAGCTGCAGATAAACATAACACGGTCGCGCCATGAACTTCGCATAAGCCGGTCGTCCAAACAGGGCGTGATACGGGCTCTTAATTTTGACCACTTCAAAAGTTAGCTTCTCAGCCCTGGAATCATGCTCATCCCCAAAGGCTACTTCCAGCTCAATCTTACCCACTGGGTATGCCGACTTATCGGGCACTACTCCATGGAAAACAGTGTTGGACGTCTTGAGATTTTTATCAGTCAACCCCATGCGACGAAAAGTCTCGTAATAGAGGATGTTGATGCTACTGCCTCCATCCATGAGTACTTTCGTGAATTTGTATCCACCAACCTGAGGTGCCACCACTAAGGCCAAATGACCCGGATTGTCAACCCGGGGAGGGTGATCCTCCCTACTCCACAGAATAGGCTGTTCAGACCATCTCAAATAACGAGGAACTGCCGGCTCAACAGCGTTCACATCCCTCTTATGAAGCTTCTGATCCCGTTTGCATAAACTAGTGGTAAACACATGATACCGCCCACTATTCAGCTGCTTTGGGTTACTCTGATACCCGGATTGCTGCTGCTGACCTCCTTGGCCCGATTGCTGATTATAACAACCTTGATTACCTTGAGGGCCTTGAAAGTTGGAATTTGAACCGCCACCCAGGCCATGAAAACCGCCACCGCCTGAGCCACCGCCCGGCCCATGATTGCCATCAAACATATTAGAATTCTTGAAAGCCTTCATGATCATGCAGTCCTTCCACAGGTGAGTGGCCGGCTTCTCCCGGGTACCGTGCCTTGGACAGGGCTCATTTAGCAACTGCTCAAGGGTGGGACCTGACCCGCCAGATCGAGGAGGTGGCCTCCCCTTATGCCGTTGATTGTTGCCCAGTGTATTAGCCACAAACTCCGAGCTACCATCAGCCTTACGTTTATTATTACCTCCTTGATTTGCCGGGTTATTCTGAAGACCCTTAGCGTTGCCGTTCTTCTTTCCCTTCCCTGTCTTCTCTTCATCAGACGCGGGATCCTTGGTACTATTAGAGTCGGTGTATTTGACTAGAGCCGCCATCAGCTGGCCCATGTCATTACAATCGCGCTTGAGCCGCCCCAGCTTCTGTTTTAGAGGTTCAAAACGGCAATTTTTCTCCAACATTAAGACCGCAGAGCCGGCATCCATCTTATCAGATGAATGTATTATTTCCTTCACCCGGCGAACCCAATGGGTCGTGGACTCACCTTCCTCTTGCTTGCAATTAGTCAAATCCACAATTGACATGGGCTGCTTGCATGTATCCTTGAAATTCTGAATAAACCGGGCCTTTAACTCGGCCCAGGAACCAATGAAATTAGGTGGAAGTCCCTTTAACCAAGTGCGAGCCGTTCCATCCAGCATCATAGTGAAGAACTTGGCCATTGCCGCGTCACTGACCTCCAGCAATTCCATGGCCATCTCATAGCTTTCAATCCATGCCCCGGGCTGTAAGTCGGTCGTGTAATTAGGCACCTTTCGAGGCCCCTTAAAATCCTTGGGCAAACGCTCATTACGCAGAGCCGGCACCAAACAAGGGACACCACCGGTCCTTGTGGCCACGCCTGCCTCAACAGAAATCGTCGGATAAACCGAAAAAGATTGGTAAGCTGCCTGCTCAGCCGCCTGCTGAGCCGCCCGCTCAACCTCTTGACGTATCCTGTCCCGATCGACCAAGTTAGGAGTTCCAACACGTGCCGGGTTATGCCCACCTGGCTAGTTACGGCGCTGGGCATTGCTTGACACAGCTGCTGAATCCATATGTCTGCTGTAACTCGGGCTCCGGCTTGGACGAGGGGTCCCCCCCCCCCCCCCCCCCCCCCCCCCCCCCCCCCCCCCCCCCCCCCCCCCCCCCCCCCCCCCCCCCCCCCCCCCCCCCCCCCCCCCCCCCCCCCCCCCCCCCCCCCCCCCCCCCCCCCCCCCCCCCCCCCCCCCCCCCCCCCCCCCCCCCCCCCCCCCCCCCCCCCCCCCCCCCCCCCCCCCCCCCCCCCCCCCCCCCCCCCCCCCCCCCCCCCCCCCCCCCCCCCCCCCCCCCCCCCCCCCCCCCCCCCCCCCCCCCCCCCCCCCCCCCCCCCCCCCCCCCCCCCCCCCCCCCCCCCCCCCCCCCCCCCCCCCCCCCCCCCCCCCCCCCCCCCCCCCCCCCCCCCCCCCCCCCCCCCCCCCCCCCCCCCCCCCCCCCCCCCCCCCCCCCCCCCCCCCCCCCCCCCCCCCCCCCCCCCCCCCCCCCCCCCCCCCCCCCCCCCCCCCCCCCCCCCCCCCCCCCCCCCCCCCCCCCCCCCCCCCCCCCCCCCCCCCCCCCCCCCCCCCCCCCCCCCCCCCCCCCCCCCCCCCCCCCCCCCCCCCCCCCCCCCCCCCCCCCCCCCCCCCCCCCCCCCCCCCCCCCCCCCCCCCCCCCCCCCCCCCCCCCCCCCCCCCCCCCCCCCCCGATCCAGCCGATGAAGACGTGGATTCCGCCGAAGGGGACCCGGTACCCGTACTCAATTGAGCCGGCATCGGGGCCCCAGCCTGCGTCGTCGATGTAGAGCTTGCCGTGACGACTCTTGGTCATCCGGCCCACAGCGTATCCCTTGAGCCCTTCGAAGCTGCCCTTCAAGAACTCAAATCCACCATGCGCTGGCCCCACGGTGGGCGCCAACTGTCTTGGAATTGTCACGTCAGATGTCCTAGTGAAAGGACTTAGTCGTGGAGCCATCGCAACTAGGAAGCTTAAACGGGTTAATCGGGACAAAGGACACGGGGTTTATACTGGTTCGGCCCCTTACGGTGAAGGTAAAAGCCTACGATCCAGTTTTGAGTGGGATTGCTTATGTCTCGATAACCAGGGAGTGAATCCGCTTGACATAGCTCTCGATTTGATGTTACTTGCCCTGAACCGCCACCGGGTCGTCCCTTTATATACAGAGGTCGACGCCCAGCGGCTCATAGAGTCCCGGCCGGCTCATAAACAGTGTCCGGTTCGGTCTCTCTCTATTCCTGCCTTATAATACAAGCTTACACATGTATGGCGGTTTATCTCTACGGGCCTTAAGTCGCCCTTTGGGCCTTGGGCCCTTAACTAACCCACCGTCTCCAGGAGTTATCTTGGGCTTCATGAGTCGTCATAAGTATAACCCGGCCCCTCCTGGGCGGGTCATACTAATAATTATATCCCCAACAAATACCTTGTGTGCTATCAAACGTCATAACGTAACTGGGTGATTATAAAGATGCTCTACAGGTATCTCCGAAGGTGTTTGTTGGGTTGGCATAGATCGAGATTAGGATTTGTCACTCCGAGTATCGGAGAGGTATCTCTCGGCCCTCTCGGTAATGCACAACATAAGAAGCCTTGCAAGCAAAGTGACTAATGAGTTAGTTGCGGGATGATGTATTACGGAACGAGTAAAGAGACTTGCTGGTAACGAGATTAAACTAGGTATGAAGATACCAATGATCGAATCTCGGGCAAGTAACATACCGATTGACAAAGGGAATTACGTATGTTGTCATAACGGTTCGACCGATAAAGATCTTCGTAGAATATGTAGGAGCCAACATGAGCATCCAGGTTCCGCTATTGGTTATTAACCGGAGAGGTGTCTCGGTCATGTCTACATAGTTCTCGAACCCGTAGGGTCCGCACACTTAACGTTCGATGAGGATTTAGTATTATATGAGTTATGTGATTTGATGACCGAATGTTGTTCGGAGTCCCGAATGAGATCACAGACATGACGAGGAGTCTTGAAATGGTCGATAGGTAAAGATTGATATATAGGACGATGGTATTCGGACACCAGAAGTGTTCTGGAGGGTACCGGGTACTTATCAGGTCACCAGAAAGGAGTTTCGGGCACCCCCGGCAAAGACATGGGCCTTATGGGCCAAGTAAGGGAACACACCAGCCCTGGTGCGCCCCTATAGAGGCCAGCCCTATGAGGAGGAGAAGGAAAGAGGGGAGGTCAAGGAAAGTGTGGATTAGGATTCCTACTTCCTTCCCTCTCCCCCCTCTTTCCTTCGACCTCGGTTATATATGGCAGGGGGGCGCGCGGCTTGGGAGGGACTCCAAGTAGGATTCCTCCTACTTGGGCGCCTCCTATAGCTGCTCCTCCCTCCCTCCCACCTATATATATGTGGGGAGGGGGGCACCCAGAACACACGACAACATCTGTTAGCCATGTGCGGCGCCTCCCTCCACAGATTACATCATCGGTCATATTCTCGTAGTGCTTAGGCGAAGCCCTGCGCGGATCAGTTCACCATCACCGTCACCACGCCGTCGTGCTGACGGAACTCATCTACTTCCTCGACACTTTGCTGGATCAAGAGTTCAAGGGACATCATCGAGCTGAACGTGTGCAGAACTCGGAGGTGCTGTACGTTCGGTGCTTGATCGGTCGGAACGAGAAGAAGTTCGACTACATCAACCGCGTTGTCAAACGCTTCCGCTTTCGGTCTACGAGGGTACGTAGACACATTCTCCCCTTCTCGTTGCTATGCATCTCCTAGATAGATCTTGCGTGAGCGTAGGATTTTTTTTGAAATTACATGCTACGTTTCCCAACAGTGGCATCCGAGCCAAGTCTATGCGTAGATGATATGCACGAGTAGAACACAAAGAGTGTTGGGCGGTGATCGTCATACTGCTTACCACCAATGTCTTATTTTGATTCGGCGGTATTGTTGGATGATGTGGCCCGGACCAACCTTACATGACTACGTTCACGAGACCGGTTCCACCGACAGACATGCAACTAGTTTTGCATAAAGGTGGCTGGCGGGTGTCTGTTTCTCCTACTTTAGTTGAATCGAATTTGACTGTGGCCGGTCCTTGTTGAAGGTTAAAATAGCAAACTTGATAAATCACCGTTGTGATTTTGATGCATAGGTAAGAACGTAAAACTTGCAACAACATAGTAGAAGACGTCTAACTTGTTTTTGCAGGGCATGTTGTGATGTGATATGGTCAAGACATGATGTGATATACGTTGTTGTATGAGACGATCATGTTTTGTAAAAGTTATCGGCAACCGACAAGAGCCTTATGGTTATCTCTTTATTGTATGAAATGCGAACACCATGTAATTGCTTTACTTTATCACTATGCGTTAGCGAAGTTCTAGAAGCAATAGTTGGCGAGACGACCATGACGCAACGATGGAGATCAAGGTGTCAAGCCGGTGACGATGGAGATCATGCATGACGACGCTTTGGAGATGGAGATCAAAAGCACAAGATGATGATGGCCATATCATGTCACATATTTTGATTGCATGTGATGTTTATGCATATTATTTTGCTTAGTACGGCGGTAGCATTATAAGATGATCCCTTCACTAAATTTCAAGGTATAAGTGTTCTCCCTTAGTATGCACCATTGCGACAGTTCATTGTGTTGAGACACCACGTGATGATCGGGTGTGATACACTCTACGTTCACATACAACGAGTGCAAGATAGTTTTGCACATGCGGAATACTCGGTCTAAACTTGACGAGCCTGGCATGTACAGACATGGCCTCAGAACACTGGAGACCGAAAGGTCGAACGTGAATCATATAGTAGATATGATCAACATAGAGATGTTCACCATTGATGACTACTCCATCTCACGTGATGATCGGACATGGTTTAGTTGATTTGGATCACGTATCATTTAGATGACTTGAGGGATGTCTATCTAAGTGGGAGTTCTTAAGTAATTTGATTAATTGAACTTAATTTATCATGAACTTAGTCCTGATAGTATTTGCACATCTATGTTGTGGATCAATAGCTCGCGTATAGCTCCCCTGTTTTATTTTTTGATATGTTCCTAGAGAAAAACTAAGTTGAAAGATGATAGTAGCAATGATGCGGACCGGGTCTGTGATCTGAGGATTATCCTCATTGCTGCATAGAAGAATTATGTTCTTAATGCACCGCTAGGTGACAAACCTATTGCAGGAGCATATGCAGATGCTATGAACGTTTGACAAGCTCAATATGATGACTACTTGATAGTTTAGTGCATCATGCTTTACGGCTTAGAATCGGGGTTTCAAAGACGTTTTGAACGCCATGGAACATATGAGATGTTCCAAGAGCTGAAAATGATATTTCAGACTCATGCCCGTGTTAAGAGGTATGAGACCTCTGACAAGTACTTTGCCTACAAGATGGACGAGAATAGCTCAACTAGTGAGTATGTGCTCAGAATGTCTGGGTACAACAATCGCTTGAATCAAGTGGGAGTTAATCTTCCAAATAAGATAGTGATTGACAAAGTTCTCTAGTCACTATCACCAAGCTACTAGAACTTCGTGATGAACTATAATATGCAAGGGATGAAGAAAATGATTCCCGAGCTCTTCGCGATGCTGAAATCGGCGATGGTAGAAATCAAGAAAGAGGATCAAGTGTTGATGGTTAACAAGACCACTAGTTTCAAGAAAAAGGGCAAGGGAAAGAGAGGGAACTTCAAGAAGAATGGCAAGCAAGTTGCCACTCCCGTGAAGAAGCCCAAAGCTAGACCCAAACCTGAAACTGAGTGCTTCTACTACAAAGGAAATGGTCACTGGAAGCGGAACTGCCCCAAAAACTTGGCGGATAAGAAGGATGGCAAAGTGAACAAAGGTATATTTGATATACATGTTATTGATGTGTACTTTACTAGGTTCATAGTAGCCCCTGGATATTTGATACCGGTTCAGTTGTTATGATTTGTAACTCGAAACAGGAGTTGCAAAATGAACAGATACTATTTAAGGGCGAGGTGACGATATGTATTGGAAGTGATTCCAAGGTTGATAAGATCACCATCGCACACTCCCTTTACCTTCGGGATTAGTGTTGAACCTAAAATAAATGTTATTTGGTGTTTGCGTTGAGCATGAATATGATTGGATCATGTTTATTGCAGTACGGTTTTTCATTTAAGTCAAAGAATAATTGTTGTTCTGTTTACATGAATAAAACCTTCTATGGTCATACACTCAATATAAATGGTTTATTAAATATCGATCATAGTGATACACATATTCATAGTATTGATGCCAACAGATGCAAAGTTGATAATGATAATGCAACATACTTGTGGCACTGTCGTTTAGGTCATATTGGTGTAAAGCGCATGAAGAAACTCCATGCAGGTGGGATTTTGGAATCACTTGATTATGAATCATTTGATGCTTGTGAACCATGCCTCATGGGCAAGACGACTAAAACTCCGTTCTCCGGAACAATGGAGCGAGCCAATGACTTATTGGAAATAATACATACCAATGTATGCGGTCCGATGAGTGTTGAGGCACACGACGGGTATCGTTATTTTCTGTCCTTCACAGATGATTTGAACATATATGGGTATATCTACTTAATGAAACACAAGTATGAAACATTTAAAAAGTTCAAAGAATTTCAGAGTGAAGTGGATAATCATCGTAATAAGAAAAATAAAGTTTCTATGATCTGATCATGGAGGCGAATTTCTGAGTTACGAGTTTGGCCTTCATTTAAAACAATGTGGAATAGTTTCACAACTCACGCCACCTGGAACACCACAGCGTAATGGTGTGTCCGAATGTCGTAACCGTACTTTATTAGATATGGTGTGATCTATGATGTCTCTTACCGATTTACCACTGTCGTTTTGGGGTTATGCATTAGAGACAGCTGCATTCACGTTAAATAGGGCACCGTCTAAATCCGTTGGGATGACACCGTATGAACTGTAGTTTGGCAAGAAACCTAAGCTGTCATTTCTTAAAAGTTTGGGGAAGCGACGCGTATGTCAAAAGGATAAGCTCGAACCCAAATCGGAGAAGTGTGTCTTCATAGGATACCCTAAGGAAACAATTGGGTACACCTTCTACCACAGATCCGAAGGCAAGATCTTTGTTGCCAAGAATGGAACCTTTCTAGAGAAGGAGTTTCTCTCAAAAGAAGTGAGTGGGAGGAAAGTAGAACTTGGTGAGGTAGTTGTACCTTCTCTCAATTTGGAAAGTAGCACATCAGAGAAATCTGTTCCCGTGATGCCTACACCAACTAGAGAGGAAGCTAATGATGATGATCATGAAACTTCAGATCAGGTTACTACTGGACCTCGTAGGTCGAACAGAGCACGTTCCGCACCAAGAGTGGTACGATCATCCTATTCTGGAAGTCATGTTACTAGACCATGGCGAACCTACGAACTATGAAGAAGCTATGATGAGCCCAGATTCCGATAAATGGCTTGAGGCCCTGAAATCTGAGAAAGGATCCATGTATGAGAACAAAGTGTGGACTTTGGTGGACTTGCCCGATGATCGGCAAGCCATTGAGAATAAATGGATCTTCAAGAGGAAGACGGACGTTGATGGTAGTGTTACTATCTACAAAGCTCGACTTGTCGCAAAAGGTTTTTGACAAGTTCAAGGAGTTGACTACGATGAGACTTTCTCACCCGTAGCGATGCTTAAGTCTGTCCGAATCATGTTAGCAATTGCCGCATTTTATGATTATGAAATCTGGCAAATGGATGTCAAAACCGCATTCCTTAATGAATTTCTTAAAGAAGAGTTGTATATGATGCAACCAAAAGGTTTTGTCGATCCTAAAGGTGCTAACAAAGTGTGCAAACTCCAGCGATCCATCTATGGACTGGTGCAAGCATCTCGGAGCTGGAATATATGCTTTGATAAGGTGATCAAAGCATATGGTTTTATACAGACTTATGGTGAAGCCTGTATTTACACGAAAGTGAGTGGGAGCTCTGTAGCATTTCTGATATTATATGTGGATGACATATTGTTGATTGGAAATGATATAGAATTTCTGGATAGCATAAAAGGATACTTGAATAAGAATTTTTCAATGAAAGACCTCGGTGAAGCTGCTTATATATTAGGCATCAAGATCTATAAAGATAGATCAAGACGCTTGATAAGATTTTTCAATGAGTACATACCTTGACAAGATTTTGACGGAGTTCAAAATGGATCAGTCAAAGAAGGAGTTCTTGCCTGTATTGTAAGGTGTGAATTTGAGTAAGACTCAAAGCCCGACCACGGCATAAGATAGAGAGAGAATGAAAGTCATTCCCTATGCCTCAGCCATAGGTTCTATAAAGTATGCCATGCTGTGTACCAGACCTATTTGTGTACCTTGCCATGAGTTTGGCAAGGGGGTACAATAGTGATCCAGGAGTAGATTACTGGACATCGGTCAAAATTATCCTTAGAGGACTAAGAAATATTTCTCGGTTATGGAGGTGATAAAGACTTCATCGTAAAGAGTTACATCGATGCAAGCTTTGACACCAAATCTGGATGACTCTGAGTCTCGATCTGGATACATATTGAAAGTGGGAGCAATTAGCTAGAGTAGCTCCATGCAGAGCATTGTAGACATAGAAAATTTGCAAAATACATATGGATCTGAATGTGGCAGACCCGTTGACTAAACTTCTCTCACAAGCAAAACATGATCACACCTTAGTACTCTTTGGGTGTTAATCACATAGCGATGTGAACTAGATTATTGACTCTAGTAAACCCTTTGGGTGTTGGTCACATGGCAATGTGAATTATTGGTGTTAATCACATAAAGATGTAAACTATTGGTGTTAAATCACATGGCAATGTGAACTAGATTATTGACTCTAGTGCAAGTGGGAGACTGAAGGAAATATGCCCTAGAGGCAATAATAAAGTTATTATTTTATATTTCCTTATATCATGATAAATGTTTATTATTCATGCTAGAATTGTATTAACCGGAAACTTGATACATGTGTGGATACATAGACAAAACACCGTGTCCCTAGTAAGCCTCTACTAGACTAGCTCGTTAATCAAAGATGGTTAAGTTTCCTAACCATAGACATGTGTTGTCATTTGATGAACGGGATCACATCATTAGGAGAATGATGTGATGGACAAGACCCATCCGTTAGCTTAGCATTATGATCATTCAGTTTTATTGCTACTGCTTTCTTCATGTCATATACATGTTCCTTTGACTATGAGATTATGCAACTCCCGAATACCGGAGGAATACCTTGTGTGCTATCAAACGTCACAACGTAACTGGGTGATTATAAAGATGCTCTACAGGTATCTCCCAAGGTGTTTGTTGGGTTGGCATAGATCGAGATTAGGATTTGTCACTCCGAGTATCGGAGAGGTATCTCTCGGCCCTCTCGGTAATGCACATCATAAGAAGCCTTGCAAGCAAAGTGACTAATGATTTAGTTGCGGGATGATGTATTACGGAACGAGTAAAGAGACTTGCCGGTAATGAGATTAAACTAGGTATGAAGATACCGACGATCAAATCGCGGGCAAGTAACATACCGATTGACAAAGGGAATTGCGTATGTTGTCATAACGGTTCGACCGATAAAGATCTTCGTACAATATGTAGGAGCCAACATGAGCATCCAGGTTCCGTTATTTGTTATTGACCGGAGAGGTGTCTCGGTCATGTCTACATAGTTCTCGATCCCGTAGGGTCCGCACACTTAACGTTCGATGACGATTTAGTATTATATGAGTTATGTGATTTGATGACCGAATGTTGTTCGGAGTCCCGAATGAGATCACAAACATGACGAGGAGTCTCGAAATGGTCGAGAGGTAAAGATTGATATATAGGATGATGGTATTCGGACACCGGAAGTGTTCTGGAGGGTACCGGGTACTTAGCAGGTCACCGGAAAGGAGTTTCGGGCACCCCCGGCAAAGATATGGGCCTTATGGGCCAAGTAAGGGAACACACCAGCCCTGGTGCGCCCCTATAGAGGCCAGTCCTATGAGGAGGAGAAGGAAAGAGGGGAGGTCAAGGAAAGTGTGGATTAGGATTCCTACTTCCTTCCCTCTCCCCCCCTCTTTCCTTCCACCTCGGTTATATATGGCAGGGGGGCGCGCGGCTTGGGAGGGACTCCAAGTAGGATTCCTCCTACTTGGGCGCCTCCTATAGCTGCTCCTCCCTTCCTCCCACCTATATATATGTGGGGAGGGGGGCACCTAGAACACACAACAACATATGTTAGCCGTGTGCGGTGCCTCCCTCCACAAATTACATCCTCGGTCATATTCTCGTAGTGCTTAGGCGAAGCCCTGCGCGGATCAGTTCACCATCACCGTCACCACGCCGTCGTGCTGACGGAACTCATCTACGTCCTCGATACTTTGCTGGATCAAGAGTTCGAGGGACGCCATCGAGCTGAACGTGTGCAGAACTCGGAGGTGCCGTACGTTCGGTGCTTGATCGGTTGGAATGAGAAGAAGTTCGACTACATCAACCGCGTTGTCAAACGCTTCCGCTTTCGGTCTACGAGGGTACGTAGACACACTCTCCCTTTCTCGTTGCTATGCATCTCCTAGATAGATCTTGCGTGAGCGTAGGAATTTTTTTGAAATTGCATGCTACGTTTCCCAACAGCTCGTACCAGGTGCCAACACGTCGTGACGTCAAACCCTACCACTTTCATAAAAGGGTAGCACCAGAATCGCGAAGGAGCATCGCCTAGGGTTGGTATTCTCTCAGGTCCTATTTGTCACTGATACAACCCTACGTACATTGAACGTTTGTTTTATCTATAAACGAGAAATAAAACTACGTTGAGGGTATAAAAGGATAGGTTTTCTAGATACTAAAAGAGCTTATAAATAAAAGTAAGGTGATCTATAAATAAAAATATAATATAACACAAGTAGCAAGTGTGGAATAGTGGTATGTGAAGGAAATGTGCCCTATAGGCAATAATAAAGTTGTTATTTACATTTCCTTATATCATGATAAATGTTTATTATTCATGCTAGAATTGTATTAACCGGAAACTTAGTACATGTGTGAATACATAGACAAACAGAGTGTCCCTAGTATGCCTCTACTTGACTAGCTTGTTTATCAAAGATGGTTATGTTTCCTAGCCATAGACATGTGTTGTCATTTGATGAACGGGATCACATCATTAGAGAATGATGTGATGGACAAGACCCATCCATTAGCTTACCACTATGATCGTTTAGTTTGTTGCTATTGCTTTCATCGTGACTTATACATGTTCCTCTGACTATGAGATTATGCAACTCCCGAATACCGGAGGAACACTTAGTGTGCTATCAAACGTCACAACGTAACTGGGTGATTATAAAGATGCTCTACAGGTGTCTCCGATGGTGTTTGTTGAGTTGGCATAGATCGAGATTAGGATTTGTCACTCCGATTGTCGAAGAGGTATCTCTGGGCCCTCTCGGTAATTGATAACCCACAAATATAGAGGATCGCAATAGTTTTCGAGGGTAGAGTATTCAACCCAAATTTATTGATTCGACACAAGGGGAGCCAAAGAATATTCTCAAGTATTAGCAGTTGAGTTGTCAACCCCCCCCCCCCCCCCCCCCCCCCCCCCCCCCCCCCCCCCCCCCCCCCCCCCCCCCCCCCCCCCCCCCCCCCCCCCCCCCCCCCCCCCCCCCCCCCCCCCCCCCCCCCCCCCCCCCCCCCCCCCCCCCCCCCCCCCCCCCCCCCCCCCCCCCCCCCCCCCCCCCCCCCCCCCCCCCCCCCCCCCCCCCCCCCCCCCCCCCCCCCCCCCCCCCCCCCCCCCCCCCCCCCCCCCCCCCCCCCCCCCCCCCCCCCCCCCCCCCCCCCCCCCCCCCCCCCCCCCCCCCCCCCCCCCCCCCCCCCCCCCCCCCCCCCCCCCCCCCCCCCCCCCCCCCCCCCCCCCCCCCCCCCCCCCCCCCCCCCCCCCCCCCCCCCCCCCCCCCCCCCCCCCCCCCCCCCCCCCCCCCCCCCCCCCCCCCCCCCCCCCCCCCCCCCCCCCCCCCCCCCCCCCCCCCCCCCCCCCCCCCCCCCCCCCTCATAGCAACATCAATCTCAGAACATAGTGGATACTAGGGATCAAACCCTAACAAAACTAACTCGATTACATGGTAAATCTCATCCAACCCATCACCGTCCAGTAAGCCTACGATGGAATTACTCACGCACGGCGGTGAGCATCATGAAATTGGTGATGGAGGAAGGTTGATGATGACGACGGCGACATATTCCCCTCTCCGGAGCCCCGAACGGACTCCAGATCAGCCCTCCCAAGAGAGATTAGGGCTTGGCGGTGGCTCCGTATCGTAAAACGCAATGAATCCTTCTCTCTGATTTTTTTTCTCCCCGAACGTGAATATATAGAGTTGGAGTTGAGGTCGGTGGAGCACCAGGGGGCCCATGAGGCAGGGGGCGCCCCCCCCCCCCCCCCCCCCCCCCCCCCCCCCCGGGGGGGGGGGCAGGCGCGCCCCCCACCCTCGTGGACAGGGTGTGGGCCCCCTGGTCTTGATTCTTTCGCCAGTATTTTTTATAAATTCCAAAAATATTCTCCGTGAAGTTTCAGGTTATTCCGAGAACTTTTATTTCTGCACAAAAATAACACCATGGCACAGCGTCAGTCCGGGTTAGTTCCATTCAAATCATGCAAGTTAGAGTCCAAAACAAGGGCAAAAGTGTTTGGAAAAGTAGATACGATGGAGACGTATCAACTCCCCCAAGCTTAAACCTTTGCTTGTCCTCAAGCAATTCAGTTGATAAACTAAAAGTGATAAATAAAAACTTTTACAAACTCTGTTTGCTCTTGTTGTTGTAAATATGTAAAGCCAGCAGTCAAGTTTTCAGCAAAGATTATGAACTAACCATATTCACAATAACACTTAGGTCTCATGTTTACTCATATCAATGACATAATCAACTAGCGAGCAATAATAATAAATCTCGGATGATAACACTTTCTCAAAACAATCATAATATGATATAACAGGATGATATCTCGCTAGCCCTTTCTGAGACCGCAAAACATAAATGCAGAGCACCTCTGAAGATCAAGGACTGACTAGACATTGTAATTCATGGTAAAAGAGATCCAGTCATAATCATACTCAATATAAATTAATAGTAATGCATGCAAAATGACAGCGGTGCTCTCCAACTGGTGCTTTTTAATAAGAGGATGATGACTCAACATAAAAGTAAATAGATAGGCCCTTCGCAGAGGGAAGCAGGGATTTGTAGAGGTGCCAGAGCTCGATTTTGAAATAGAGATAAATAATATTTTGAGCGGCATACTTTCATTGTCAACATAACAACCGAGAGATCTTGATATCTTCCATGCTACACACATTATAGGCGGTTCCCAAGCAGAATGGTAAAGTTTATACTCCCCCACCACCAACAAGCATCAATCCACGGCTTGCCCGAAACAACGGGTGCCTCCAACTAACAACAGTCCTGGGGGAGTTTTGTTTGCAATTATTTTGATTTGGTTTGAGCATGGGACTGGGCATCCCGGTGACCAGCCATTTTCTCGTGAGTGAGGAGCGGAGCCCACTCCTCTTGAGAATAACCCGCCTAGCATGGAAGATACAGACAGTCCTAGTTGATACATGAGCTATTCGAGCATACAAAACATAATTTCATTTGAAGGTTTAGAGTTTGGCACATACAAATTTACTTGGAATGGCAGGTAGATACCGCATATAGGAAGGTATGGTGGACTCATATGGAATAACTTTGGGGTTTATGGAAGTGGATGCACAAGCAGTATTCCCGCTTAGTACAAGTGAAGGCTAGCAAAAGAATGGGAAGCGACCAACTAGAGGGTGACAACAGTCATGAACATGCATTAAAATTAATAAACATTGAGTGCAAGCATGAGGAGGATATAATCCCCCATGAACATAAATATCGTGGAGGCTATGTTGATTTTGTTTCAACTACATGTGTGAACATGTGCCAAGTCAAGCCACTTGAATCATTCAAAGGAGGATACCACCCTATCATACCACATCACAACCATTTTAATAGCATGTTGGCATGCAAGGTAAACCATTATAAACTCCTAGCTAATTAAGCATGGCATAAGCAACTATAATCTCTAATTGTCATTGCAAACATGTTTCATTCATAATAGGCTGAATCAGGAACGATGAACTAATCATATTTACAAAAACAAGAGAGGTCGAGTTCATGCCAGCTTCTCTCATCTCAATCAGTTCATCACATATCGTCATTATTGCCTTTCACTTGCACAACCGAATGGTGTGGATAATAATAGTAGTGCACGTGCATTGGACTAAGCTGGAATCTGCAAGCATTTTAATACAAGGGAGAAGACAAGGTAATATGGGCTCTTTGTTAAATCAACAATAATGCACATAAGAGCCACTTCAACATTTTCATCATGGTCTTCTCCTCTCGACCCCCAAAGTAAAGAAAAGAAATAAAACTATTTACACGGGAAAACTCCCAACAAGCAAAAGAAGAACGAGAAATCTTTTTGGGTTTTCTTTTAACTATTACTACTACAGGCATGGAAAGTAAACTAACTAAAAGCTACAACTAATTTTTTTTGGTTTTTCTTAAGGTTTATCAAACACACAAGAAGAAAGCAAGAAAAGAAAATAAACTAGCATGGATATTACAATGAAAAAGTATGAGCACCGACAACTAGCCTGAGTGTGTGAACATGAATGTAATGTCGGTGGGAAATACGTACTCCCCCAAGCTTAGGCTTTTGTCCTAAGTTGGTCTATGGCCACGGCTGGCCTGGCGGATATCCGAAGTTGTAACTGGGGTCGTACTGAGATGCAGCGGCTATTGCCTGATGAGCTGGTGGATGATTTTTTCTGGAGGAAGATGAAGTGTGTGGGTGCTGGAATAAGTGGAGGGGGGCCACGTGGGGCCCACGAGGCAGGGGGCGCGCCCTGGACCCTCGTGGCCAGGTGCTGGCTCCCCTTGATGTGTTCTCAGTGCTAAATATTCTTAAATATTCTAGAAAAAATCATATTTCAATTTCAAGGCATTTGGAGAACTTTTATTTTTGGGGCATTTTTTTATTGCACGGATAATTCAGAAAACAGACAGAAAACACTATTTTTTGCTTTATTTAATCTAAATAACAGAAAGTAAAAGGAGGGTACGGAGAGTCGTGCTTTCTAACTTCATCCATCTCATGCTCATCAAAAGGAATCCACTAATAAGGTTGATCAAGTCTTGTTAACAAACTCTTTCCGAATTGCATGAAACCGGAGATTTTTCGAATAACACTAGGTTACCTCAACGGGGATATGCACGTCCCCAATAATAAGAATATCATATTTCTTTTTGACAGTAGGAAGAGGAAATTCAAAACCTCCAATAGTAATCGTTGGAATTTTTCCAATAGAATTGATACTGTGGACTTGAGGTTGTTTCCTCGGAAAGTGTACCGTGTGCTCATTACCATTAACATGAAAAGTGACATTGCTTTTGTTGCAATCAATAACAGCCCCTGCAGTATTCAAAAAGGGTCTACCAAGGGTAATCGACATACTATCGTCCTCGGGAATATCAAGAATAACAAAGTCTGTTAAGATAGTAACGTTTGCAACCACAACAGGCACATCCTCACAAATACCGACAGGTATAGCAGTTGATTTATCGTCCATTTGCAAAGATATTTCAGTAGGTGTCAACTTATTCAAATCAAGTCTACGATATAAAGAGAGAGGCATAACACTAACACCGGCTCCAAGATCACATAAAGCAGTTTTAACATGGTTTCTTTTAATGGAGCATGGTATAGTTGGTACTCCTGGATCTCCAAGTTTCTTAGGTATTCCACCCTTAAAAGTATAATTAGCAAGCATGGTGGAAATTTCAGCTTCCGGTATCTTTCTTTTATTAGTAACAATATCTTTCATATACTTAGCATAAGGATTCATTTTAAGCATATCAGTCAAACGCATACGCAAAAAGATAGGTCTAATCATTTCAGCAAAGCGCTCAAAATCCTCATCATCCTTTTTCTTGGATGGTTTAGGAGGAAAAGGCATGGGTTTCTGAACCCATGGTTCTCTTTCTTTACCATGCTTCCTAGCAACGAAGTCTCTCTTATCATAACATTGATTCTTTGATTGTGGGTTATCAAGATCAACAGCAGGTTCAATTTCTACATCATTGTTATTGCTAGGTTGAGCATCAACATGAACATCATCATTAACATTATCACTAGGTTCATGTTCATCACCAGATTATGTTTCAGCATCAGAAATAGAAATATCATTGGGATTCTCAGGTGTGTCAATAACAGGTTCACTAGAAGCATGCAAAGTCCTATCATTTTTCTTTTTCTTCTTTTTAGAAGGACTAGGTGCATCAACATTAGTTCTCTGAGAATCTTGCTCAATTCTCTTAGGGTGGCCCTCAAGATACAAAGGTTCCTGAGTCATTCTACCCCCTCTAGTCACAACTCTAATAGCATTGTCATTTTTCTTATTATTTAATTCATTGAGCAAATCATTCTGAGCTTTAAGCACTTGTTCTACTTGAGTGGTAACCATAGAAGCATATTTACTAATGAGTTTGAGTTCACCTTTAACTCTAGACATATAATCACTCAAGTGTTCAATCATATAAGCATTGCGTTTCAATTGTCTACCAACATAAGCATTGAAGTTTTCTTGTTTAACCATAAAGTCATCAAACTCATCCAAGCATTGGCTAGCAAACTTAGTAGACGGGATTTCGGCTTTATCATGTCTATAGAGAGAATTTACCTTTACTACCTGTGTTGGGTTATCAAGACCATGTATTTCTTCAATATGTGGTAAATTCTTAACATCTTCAGCTTTAATACCCTTTTCTTTCATAGACTTCTTTGCCTCTTGCATATCTTCAGGACTGAGAAATAGAATACCTCTTTTCTTCGGAGTTGGCTTAGGAGTTGGTTCAGGAAGTGTCCAATTATTTTCATTAGTCAACATATTATTCAATAGCAATTCTTCTTGATCAACAGTTCTTTCCCTGAAAACACAACCAGCACAACTATCCAGGTGGTCTCTGGAAGCATCGGTTAGTCCATTATAAAAGATATCAAGTATTTCATTTTTCTTGAGAGGATGATGATAATCCCCAAGTGCAGGGAATCATCATAGCAATTTCCAAAGGTGGAGTGATAAGTATGGAGTGTTGAACCCACAAGGAGCTAAAGGTAAGATCAATATTCTCTCAAGCCCTATCTGCCACTGATACGACTCTACGTACACCGAACGTTTGCTTCCAACTAGAAACGAGAAATAAAACTACGTTGTGGGTATGAAGAGGATAACTTTGCATGATATCGGAGAGCTAAAATATAAAAGTAGGTGTTGTTATCATAAAGTTAGAATATATTACTAAATATTATAAATAGCGAGTGTGGAATAATGATGGATCGGTGTGCGGAATTATCCTAGGCAATTGTTAGCAAGATCGGTAGTCGTCATTGCAATTTCATACGAGGGAGAGGCATAAGCTAGCATACTTTCTCTACTTGGATCATATGCACTTATGATTGGAACTCTAGCAAGCATCCGCAACTACTAAAGATCATTAAGGTAAAACCCAACCATAGCATTAAAGCATCAAGTCCTCTTTATTCCCATACGCAACAACCCCCTTACTCGGGTTTGTGTTTTAGTCACTCACCAACCCACTATAAGCGAATCATGAACGTATTGCAACACCCTACAGCGGGAATCCCTCACGCTTGCGCGACACGGAGGGCACCATAGGACAGCACCAAAATAAAACATATAACTCGTACCAATCTAGATCATCAATCAACCCAAAGACAAAGGATATCTACTCAAAACATCATAGGATGACAACACATCATTGGATCATAATATGTGGCATAAAGCACCATGTTCGAGTAGGGGTTACAGCGGGGTGCGGGAGAGTGGACCGCGTAAAAGAGATGAGGATGGTGATGATGGTGGTGATGTTGATGAAGACGATCACCGCTGCGATGATTCCCCTCTCGATGGCAGGGGGGGGGGGGGGGGGGGGGGGGGGGGGGGGGGGGGGGGGGGGGGGGGGGGGGGGGGGGGGGGGGGGGGGGGGGGGGGGGGGGGGGGGGGGGGGGGGGGGGGGGGGGGGGGTGGCCTCCCCCCTAGACAGGGAGAGGTTCTCCCTCTGGTCCTTGGCCTTCATGGCGATGATGGCCCCTCCGGGATCCTCCTCCATGGCCTCCAGTGATGTTGGCCCCCTCTGGCAGGGTGCCAGAGAGGACCTAGATTGATTTCTCGTGGCTACAGAGGCTTGCGGCGGCGGAACTTCCGATCTAGGTTAATTCCCGAAGGTTTCTGTATTTATAGGAGAAGTTGGCATTGATTTCACGTCAGGGGGACTCTCGAGGAGTCCACGAGGCAGGGGGGCATGCCCAGGGGGGTGAGCGCGCCCCCCACCCTCGTGGGGCCCCCGTGACTCCCCTCCGGTAGATTTTTGTTCCAGTATTTTTCATATTTTCCAGAAAAAATCTCCGTTGATTTTCATCGCATTCCGAGAACTTTTATTTCTGCACAAAAACAACACCATGGTAGTTCTGCTGAAAACAGCGTCAGTCCGGGTTAGTTCTAATCAAATCATACCAAAATCATATAGAAATATTGTAAACATGGCATGAATACTTCATAAATTATAGATACGTTGGAGACGTATCACTCCGGAACTGGCCAGTTCCCAAGCTGCCTTCACACCTAACAGTACTTCCGAAGCACTGCTGACACAACAGGACTTGGCAAGATCAGATGAACCTCATGAGCATCAACACCAAGACGGTACCTGACCGAGTCAAGTTGCAGTTGCATGCTCCTTTATATGTACTCTCACAGTTTGATGTACACTAACACTTTCCATATTCATTGTTGAACTAGCACCACGACGCAAGCGGAAACAAACATCAGGGATAATGCTTGACAGATTAACAAAATCTAAAGGAGGAAGAATGGAGATCCATTTTGAGGCAGGTTTAAAAAGGCCACGTGATGCTACAGAGTCAGCCAAGTTAGTATCAGAGGCAGCCGTTGCCGTTAGGTGTCATGCACGTATCCTCCCAACGTGGATCCAGTACACGAATGAGAAAGACAATACCCAGTTTAACACCTTCCTTGACCATTTATCCATAAGTAATGTTATTCATCACAATTAGTAATATTGTCTTGCTCTGTCCCATACTTTCTAGCTTCCTCCTAATAAGATTCACATTCTTTTTTCAACAGATGAGGTTCAAGTTGGATCCGAAAGATGATGCAGGGGGGGGGGGGGGGGGGGGGGGGGGGGGGGGGGGGGGGGGGGGGGGGGGGGGGGGGGGGGGGGGGGGGGGGGGGGGGGGGGGGGGGGGGGGGGGGGGGGGGGGGGGGGGGGGGGGGGGGGGGGGGGGGGGGGGGGGGGGGGGGGGGGGGGGGGGGGGGGGGGGGGGGGGGGGGGGGGGGGGGGGGGGGGGGGGGGGGGGGGGGGGGGGGGGGGGGGGGGGGGGGGGGGGGGGGGGGGGGGGGGGGGGGGGGGGGGGGGGGGGGGGGGGGGGGGGGGGGGGGGGGGGGGGGGGGGGGGGGGGGGGGGGGGGGGGGGGGGGGGGGGGGGGGGGGGGGGGGGGGGGGGGGGGGGGGGGGGGGGGGGGGGGGGGGGGGGGGGGGGGGGGGGGGGGGGGGGGGGGGGGGGGGGGGGGGGGGGGGGGGGGGGGGGGGGGGGGGGGGGGGGGGGGGGGGGGGGGGGGGGGGGGGGGGGGGGGGGGGGGGGGGGAAAGTTTTGTGTGGATGAAGTGTTCGAAGAACGAGGAGTTACCGATGTGATAAGAATAAAGAGAGGCAAGAGTTCAAGCTTGGGGATGCCCAAGGAATCCCAAGTAAATATTACAAGGATACTCAAGCATCTAAGCTTGGGGATGCCCCGGTTGGCATCCCATCTTTCTTCTGCAACAATTATCGGTATACCTCGGTTTTTGTTTTGTTCACATGATTTGTGTCCTTTGTGTTTTTGTTTTTCTTTAAGAACCATGCTAGTATGAGATGTCCCTTAATAAATTTATAGAATACTTCATGTGCTTCACTTATATCTTTTAAGTATGATCTTATAGAATTGCTCTTTGTGCTTCATTTAAATCTTTTGAGTATGGTTTTATAGAATGCTTCGTGTGCTTCACTTATACATTTTGATCTTGGATATTGGTTAGTCTATATTAATTGTAGAATGCTCCATGAACTTCACTTATATCTTTTGGAGTATGCATAATACCATCATCTAAAGTGGGTTTGGAAGAGTGTCAACTTTGGGAATTAGTGATCCCACTATTCCGAATGAGAAGAATTTTGCTTATGTGAAGAGTTTGTCTTTGGGTTGATTGATGATCTCGATTGGTACGAGTTGTATGTTTTATTTTGGTGCTGTCCTATGGTGCCCTCCGTGTCGCGCAAGCGTGAGGGATTCCCACTGTAGGGTGTTGCAATACGTTCATGATTCGCTTATAGTGGGTTGGCGAGTGACTGAAACACAAATCCGAGTAAGGGGGTTGTTGCGTATGGGAATAAAGAGGACTTGATGCTTTAATGCTATGGTTGGGTTTTACCTTAATGATCTTTAGTAGTTGCGGATGCTTGCTAGAGTTCCAATCATAAGTGCATATGATCCAAGTAGAGAAAGTATGTTAGCTTATGCCTCTCCCTCATATGAAATTGCAATGACGACTACCGATCTTGTTAACAATAGCCTAGGACAATTCCGCACAATGATCCATCATTATTCCACACTCGCTATTTATAATACTTAGTAATATATTCTAACTTTATGATAACAGCACCTACTTTTATAATTTAGCTCTCCGATACCATGCAAAGTTATCTTCTTCATACACACAACGTAGTTTTATTTCTCGTTTCTAGTTGGAAGCAAACGTTCGGTGTACGTAGAGTCGTATCAGTGGCAGATAGGGCTTGAGAGAATATTGATCTTACCTTTAGCTCCTTGTGGGTTCGACACTCCATACTTATCACTTCGACCTTTGGAAATTGCTACGATGATTCCCTGCACTTGGGGATTATCAAGCTCTTTTCTGGCGCCGTTGCCGGGGAGCAATAGCGTGGGGTTGATATTCTCGTGTGTGCTTGTTTGCTTTCTTCACTAAGTAGATTTTGTTTTTCCTTTTTGTTTCTGTTTAGTTGTGGGTGAAACATACAAAAAAATTTAATAATGAAAATACAAAAAAATTATTACTTGCCTCTCATGCCTAAAAAGTTTCAAAAAGAGAAGTGATTGGAAAGTTATGCATTGAAGAAGTGAGGGTCGACATTGAGCACTTGTGTTCATGCTCATGGAAACAATGTAGAATTTTTCATGGAAGTTTCTCTGTAAATAATTATCCCCTTGTATACATCCATTGTATTATAAAAATAATGTGCCAAGCTTTGGTTTTAGGATGATTAGATTGCTTGTTTACTATGTGCAGAACAAAAACAGAAACTTTGGCTGTAGTGCATGAATTTACATTTTTTACTGGTAGGTCAAATGGGTCTGAAACTTTTTGCCAATTACTTATGTACAAATTTTGCAAATTTTAAAATTTATTTCATAATTTTAGGAGTTACAGAAGTTTACTAAACTTCCAGATTACTACAGACTGTCCTGTTTTTGACAGATTCTGTTTTTCGCGTGTTGTTTGCTTATTTTGATGAATCTATAGCTAGTATCGGGGGGTATGAACCATAGAGAAGTTGGAATAAAGTAGGTTTAACACCAATATAAATAAAGAATGAGTTCATTACAGTACCTTAAA